>JAMKQA010008770.1:0-32369 GCA_024699735.1 Posidonia australis | reverse complement strand
GGGTTCCTCTCAAGGTTGCCTATGGACCTCTATTTATAGGGATCTCTCCATGGGTAACTCATGGGGATATGGAGAGCCTCGCAGACGAAAAGCCTGGAATATTCCACGGCACATTCGCTGCAAAGGTAACAGCCAAGGGAGGCAGAAAGCTAACAACCGCAGCCTGCGAAGTGGCTGTGCCCCAGGTTGGTGCGCCACCTATGTGCACCACCTATGTGTGCCACCTATGTGCGCCACCTATGTGTGCCAGGTAGGTGTGCTAGCTAAGTGTGCCAGGTTGGTGTGCTAGCTAAGTGCTCTCCCCTACTGGTCTAGTTTTCTAACTGGGCTGCAAGCTTGCTACGGGTTTAAGGTTGGTTCAAGGGTCATACCCAAGGTAACATATGGGAAAACTCATCTTTGGGTCACCTCAAAATCGGGGTGTCTACATACATATTTACTCAGAAGGATTTGAACCTGAGACAAAGGCGCCTGGTGGAGTATATTAAGAATTATGATTTCAGTTTGTCCTACCACCTAGGGAAGGCTAATGTAGTTGCAGATGCTCTGAGCAGGCACACTCATGTCATGGCTAGTCAGATGATCCATGAATTGAAATTGTTAGAGAGACTAGTGGAGTGTAGGCCACAGAGACAGTCTCAGGGACCTGCTAGAGTAGTGCTAGCTAATTTGTTTGTTCGCCCGAGGATGATCGAGGCGATTGTCACAGCTCAGCAATATTATTCTTTTGTGACAGATATCTGGAGGAAGCTAGAAGCTGGTAATGCCCCTCATTTTTCAATTGGGGTAGACGGTGGGTTGAGGTACGAACTGAGATTATATGTACCTCAGATAGAGGAAATTAAGAACAGTCTATTGGATGAAGCTCACTGCTCCAGATACACTATTCATCTAGGAAGCACCAAGATGTATAAAGATCTAAAGAGGAACTTTTGGTGGCCTGGGATGAAGAGAGAGATTGCTGAGTATGTGGTGAAGTGTGCAACCTGCTAGATGGTGAAGTTAGAGCACCAGAAGCCTAGAGGGACTTTGCAGCCTTTGGATGTTCCAGTGTGGAAATGGGAAAATGTGTCGATGGACTTTGTGACGGGTTTGCCACGAACCCGAAGAAAGAATGATATTGTGTGAGTGATAGTGGATCGCCTTACAAAATCGGGACATTTCTTGCCAATGAGGGTGAATCTTCCATTTGCAAAACTAGTAGAGTTGTATGTAGCTGAGATTGTGAGATTGCATGGTGTCCAAGTGTCTATTGTGTCTGACAGAGACACGAGGTTTACGTCGAGGTTCTGGGGAGCTCTGCTGGAGGCTTTTGGCATGGTGTTGAATTTTAGCACTGCTTTCCACCCCCAGACGGATGGCCAAACAGAGAGGACCATCCAAACACTAGAGGACATGTTGAGGGCCTACGCCTTAGATTTTGGTGGTAACTGGGAGGATCATTTACCCCTGATTGAGTTTGCATATAATAACAATTACCACGCTAGTATTTGTATGGCACCATACGAGGCATTGTATGGCAAACCCTGCAGGACACCCACTTGTTGGAGTGAGGTGGGTGAGAGACAGTTGGTTGGGCTTGAGATCGTACAACAGTACGAGGGCAAGGTGGATCTGATCAGGAAGAGGTTGTTGTCTGCCCAGAGCTGGCAAAAGAGCTATGCTGATAGGAGGCAGAGACCTCTGGAATTCAAGGTAGGAGACTTCATTTTCCTAAAGGTGTCACCAACCAAGGGTGTGATGCGATTCGGTAAGAGAGGCAAGTTGAGCCCAAGATATATCGGACCGTACTAGATTACCAAGAGGATTGGTGAGGTGGCATACATACTAGATGTGCCTCCAGAGTTGGCGGGTGTACACAACACCTTCCATGTATCTATGTTGAGGAAGTGTTTGGCCGATGCATCCCAAGTGATACCAGTGCAGTCAGAGGAGCTGCGGGAGGACATGTTTATGGTTGAAAATGCAGTACAGATGCTGGATAGGAAGGAGCAAGTCCTCAGGAATAAAGTGATTCCATTGGTATTAGTTCAGTGGCAACACCATGGTACAGAGGAGGCCACCTGGGAGCACGAGGTGGACATCCGAAGACAGTACCCCTACTTGTTTTATTAGAGCTGGATTTCGTGGACGAAATTCTTTTAAGGGGGTAGGATGTGACATCTGGGCCTGATTATCTATTTTTACTTGTAAACCATGTAATTAATTGCAATATTGTATAAATGGTTTATTAATGGATAATCTGTTATTTCTTGGGTGTGTGAGCTTGTGGTTGGCTTTCTGTGCACCTGCTTGTGATTTGAGACCAATGTGGAGTTCGATTTGAGGATGGACAGTCACCTCGATTTGCGTGCTCATCTTTTCTTTCTTTTCTTTCCTTCCTTTTGTCTTTCCTTTTTTCCTCTCTCACGAGCCATGCCCTTCCACCCCTTCCCTCGTCTTCTTCTTCCACACCCGTGCCACCAGCGACGGAGGCCTATGCCCTCCCGTCTCCTTCGACAGGATGGATGGCCGACGCCATGTGGAAGGAGGCAAAGATAAAGAGAGGGAGGCAGGAGTGGGCAGAGGAGGACAGTGGCAAGAAAGGAAAGGAGGAGGAGAGAGAGAACGACGCGTAACCGAGGAGGAGGTGGTGGCTGTCTGTGCGGTCCACCGGCGAGAGAGGCTTCGCTGGGGTGCGAGGAGGATCATCGAAGCGCGAGGAGGATCGCCGGAGTGCCATTTGAGGTACGCGGCCCTGTCCTTACCTTGTTTACATTTGATTATGCCCATGCATGGAAAATCAAGATAAATGCATGTAAAATCGCAGAAAAATCATAAAATTGATGGAAATGTGATAAATAGCATGAACATTAGGAATCATGTGGTTAGGATGGATTTTGGTGGATTCGTATGGATTTGTAGGATGTGAGCTACAGTAGGTGTAACTAAGCTTTTCCCCTTTGTGATTTTCGTGTGAATCACATAGTTGATGGATTGAGGAATGGATTGAGGGGTTTTGAAATAGACTCGAGGGTCTACGCCCTAGGATTTATTGGAAAATTTTGGTGTGTGTTTGGGAGGTCCGATCGAGGCTCCCACCTTGGGTGATTCTCGCCGCTTGAAACAGGGGAGTGCCCTGGTTACGGGTATTTCGGTATGCCGAATTGAATTTGGTATACCGAAATCCTAACAGATTAAGCCAGGATGCCTAGTTTAGGTAGACTGAAACCATTCGGTCGACCGAATCAGGGGTTTTCATGTAACGACCCCCAAGTCGCTACCACTAAACCTAGCAACAAAATTTTATTTTATTATTTGTTTTATCTTTATTATTAACCAACAATTACACTAGTGATGTAACTAAGGCTAAGTACTCTCAATAGGAAATAAAACTAATAAACAACAGAAATAAACTAAACTATCACTCACCTGTATCCCTAATGTGTGGTGGCGTGACTCCTCCTATATGTACTAGCAACCAACAGCTACTATCCTGCACCTGCCAAAAACACACAAAACAAAGCACACGTGAGTGACCACTCAACGGTCACCCAGCACGCACCCCACCTACAACTCGGCAACCTATGTCGAGGGCAACCAAGCATAGGCATCACACCTGCATGTCGACAAACCAAAAGGGCAACCTATCGATGCCCAACACACAAGCACTGGCATCCCTCTCGGACGCTGCAACACCAAACCAGGTAGTCTACCACTGCCCAGCAGGCCACAAAATCACAAAACCATGCCTTTAATACCATTTTATTTTCTTTTCCTTTGCAAAACCATGCGTGCACTTTTTAAAACCTTTTATGCATGCCCGAGAAAGCTACTCTCGCCATCTCAAGCCCTAAACAACACCAAAAGCACAACTACAGAGACTCTGCTCTGCAGAACATGGTCCCCTCTGGACCCAAGCACACACCAAGCCACGGAGCCTCTGCTCCCACAACAACGGATCCACTGCTCCCAAACAATGGAGCCACCGCTCCCAAAGCACTACGCCTCAATAGGCGTCAAAACCACAACCTCCTCTAGGCACTGAGCCTGATTTTCCAAACTAGGACTCTACACAAACACAAGCACAAACAGTGTGTCGAACTGCCCAACGCCAAGCAGACAACATTGGCCACAAGCAGTCCATTGAGGAGCGACCACGGCGTTCTGCACTGCCACGACGTGCCACCCTGTGCAGGAGCCACGTCGTCCCGCGATTCTCCCACCTAGAGAACCCTCAACAAAGCCAACCCCTCCTTGGGAAGGCAGTCCTGTCTCTCAGGACGCTACCAGCTACGGGGCGCGCGTCCCACCTGCACTAACCACCACAGGGTACGCCTCCTCACGGCGCCCTCCACACGGTGCTCAGGAAGGAGTCTCAACCTCCACACCCGACAACACCCGAGCCTCAGTGCTAACAGCGACAGTAGGAGTATCGTACCTCCCCGTCATGCCGTGAAACACCTCAACCCGTGGACCACAACCCTAGCCTCGAAACGATAGACAAGGAGTATCATACCTCCAAGACCCAACGATTCTCCGCCTCAAGTATCTCGGCCCCAACGCAAACAGAAAACACCAATAAACTCTTTCCAAAACCACTTTCAAATCTGTACTCTTTTCTTTCCAAAACTTTCCTCTGGGAAAACCCTTTTCAAAAACCATTAAATATCCTTTAAAGCTCAAGTAATATTGTGTCCAACAGTGGCACGAAAATCAAAGGCCGAGAAACCACAAACAAAACACAGCCTCAACAGCTCTCCTGTCAAGCCTAGACAAAGGCACCTTGGGAGCGTCTAGGTCCACGAGCACTAAGCTCAACCCAAGACCACAACCCAAGAAAACACCAACAGCAAAGGAAACACAACCAGAACTCACACGCTCTGGCGCCATGTGTAAGACACCTACTGGCTCGTGTCCCTCGGGAGCACAGCTAGATCAACTAAACACCTGGAACAGTGCCACTGAATACTCCATTCAGTGCACCGCACACAAAATCCTAGACCTAGGGACACTATCATTATCCCTAAAGTCTAGTCTAAACCATCAAGGGAAAGAATCTACAATTTCTAAATCATTTCATCTTTTATTCTACCCATACCCCAGGTGAAATCTTGCTAATTCATTTTTAGGCAAACCCTAGACCATTCTAATGATTATCCTAATCATTTATGCCATTATGTTTATCCCCTAAGATTTATATATATATATATATATATATATATATATATTAATCGAAACATAAGATAACCTAATGCAAGATCAGGGCCTGAATCAGCAGATCGAAATGGGACGGTCGACCGAATCTGAGCACAAGGCACCAGATTAGCAGACCGAAAACCACTTGGTCGACCGAAAACCCCTGATTCGGCAAACCGAAAACGTTCGGTCGACTGAACCAAAAATTCTGTCAACACCCAAGACTCCTAGAACGGCAGACCGAATAAATTTGGTCGACCGAACCAAGGGTCGAGGGGACAATCTGCAATAAAAACGGCATATCGAAATAATTCAGCATGCTGAACCAAGCGACTGCAAGGCAACCCAAAATGGGACCCAAAGCCCAATCTTGCAAACCACCAAACCAAACAACGCAAACATTATATCAAAATGAAGATCTCAATGAGATCTTCCACACCAAACAAACAACACCGAAATCCATCAAGCGGATCTCGAGAAAACCACAAAAGACACAAAGGGGACACTATTCACCCCCAACCATAAATACCGCCATAAATGGCCCACAAAGGCACAATAAATTCTATAAAAACCATTACAATTACCATCACACTAACATGCACCTATGGTACAAATTTGGAATCAAAATAAAACCTACGGGGTGCGTACCTCCACCGAAGACGAGGCAACGCGAGACGGACGGCGACGCTCCTCCTCCCGCCACGAGCTGCTCCTCTCCTCCACGCGACGACAGCGGCACGACTGCGGCTGCAACCTCCTCCTCCCCACCATCTCCCTCTCTCTCTCACAATCTCTCTCTCCCTCGCGTCTCCCCTTTCTCTCTTCTCTCCCTCTCCCACGCGTGAGAGGAGAAGAAGAATAAGAAGAAGAAGAAGGGGTAGGGGTGGGGCTCGGGAAGAGAAAGAAAGAAAACAAAGAAAGAAAGGAAAGAGAAAGAAGGGAAGGAAAGAAAGGAAGCCGCAAGTACGAAACCAAACCACGCGACTTTCCACGTCCACGTGACTCGTGCCACCAGGGACCCGCCACCAAACCTCCACGGCCCAAGAGAAACCACAAAACTCCTAAGAGGGCCAGCGTAGTGTCAAAACCACACCATGCCAAAAGGCCAGAAACCGACAATCCAAGCGTCAGACACCACTGAGAATGTGTCCTACGTTAACTACAAGAAAATCTTGCAGGATATTGGGAGATGTTTTTATGGGAGTCTACCACACAGTGTTCGACTACGGCAACCTGCAAGTTGGGTTTGCAGAAGCAGCGTAGAACTTGTCTGTACATCACTACTGCACCACTAGATGTGTATAAATATATAGTTGTTAAAGAATTAGGATTTCTAGTTTGAACAATGCATGGTTCCACCGTGTATGCTATCAGTATCATTTATCTTAAAATCTTGTAATTGGACCATGTTTTATGCTAACGTTTGCATCGTGTGCTTGGAAGATTTTACTCCTTGGCATGCTAATAACTGTTTTCTTCAATATAAGCTGGTATTTGGTGCATACCTATGTATGTTCGTAGGGTAGATTAAACTTGCTTAATGTATTCGACAATTACAAATATGTACAAGTCTTAACATCCTTTTTCCAATGTCACTAAGAAAAGAGTAAAATGTTTTGTCGTCTAATAATTAGACAAGGTTTCATGATCGATGTTAATTCCTTCATCAAAGCTATTTTCTTCGATTTTCCTGCAACCATCGAGGAAAGTCCGCCACACGACAGCAATTGGCTAGAACGGCATGCTGCTGATCACATTCTCTGCCTCCTTCAAACATCCGCTCTTGTAGAGCAAATCCACAACACAAACATAGTGATGCATATCGGATATAGAGTATTACCTGGGTATGCGCTGACGAATGATGTTGGAGGAGGGGGATGATGTCGGAGGATGCACCGTTGAGGAGGTGCTGTGGAGGAGCACCGTCGAGGAGGCGGAGGAGGTCGACTGACAGAGGAGAGGCGGAGGAGGTGCTGCGGAGGATGCACCGCGTCGAGGAGTTTTTTTTAGGGTAAGAAAGAAAGAGGCAAAACAACCCATGTCGAAGTATATTATACCTGAATTAGCGAGGACCTTAACGAGGACATTTCCTCGCTAAATAAAAAGCGAGGACATTGCGAGAAAAAATCCTCGCAAAAAAAGTCGCTAATTATTGTGAGGTAATTTCCTCGCAAAATCGCCGTTGTATGTCCTCGTTATATTATTGTGAGGACATTTGCTCGCAAAATCTAGTTTTTCTTGTAGTGGTTAGGCATTGGGACCCCCAAAGCCTAACATGCCTGAATTCACCTTAATTATCTGACCAAGCACCACTCCTAAAACCTAGGTCGTTACATTTCGGTATACCAAAAATGTTCGATATACCGAACCAGGGAATTTCGGTATGCAGAACCTGGTTTCGGTCTGCCGTTTTTGCCCTGACCTTGATATGCATAAAAAATGAATTTAAGTGAAGGATAAATGGTTTTAAAGGTATTTTAAGCATATGTAAATGATGTTTTCCCCATGTAATAGCTTGGAGGAATGTGGAACTCAAATAAATAGAATTGGGCATGGTTTTGGGTTTTAGACCCTATAAATGAACAAAAAGGTTGATTTTGTGTGGTTTTGGGCATGAGACCTGATTGTGATTTAAAGCACATGGTTTTTCATGAATTAAGTTGGGACCCCAGTGGAGGGTCAAGTGTTGCATGGAGACAGATGCCTGCAACGAAAAGAATAAAATGGAAATGGTTTTGAAAAGAAAAGCTTAAAGAGTTTTTGAAATGGAACACTAATAATGTGCTAAGAAACCACGGGGGTTGTTGTCGACAACGTGGTAGGAGTATGAGGCTCCAACGAAACAAGTTGCCAGACACAACTGTGGTTGCTGAGCTTGAGATGATGTAGGCTGAGCCTGGGTCATGGTACCTAGTTGTCATGTGGATGTAGAAGGTTGTGTGGTTTGGTCTCGTGTTGTGGCTTCCTTCTCTTCTTTCTTTCTTTTCTTCTTTCGTTCCTTTCTTTCTCTTCTCCTAGGCCCCAACCCCTTCCTCTTCTTCTTCTTCTTCTCCTCCTTCTTCTTCACGACTTGAGTGTGGGAGAGAGAGAGAGAGAATGAGTGAGGACTGAGAGGGAGAGAGAGGGAGATGACCAGAGGAGGAGCCTGCTGCCACCACTACGTCGCCACAATCGCATGGAGGAGGAGCCCATAGCTAGAGATGGAGGGGGCGCGCCGTCTGTCTTGTGTTGTCGTCGTCTTAAGTGCCAGGTACACACCCTTTAGGCATTCTTTTGGTTTCTAATTTGATTCCTAGGGGCATGATAGTGTGTGGTAGATGGTAGATATTTTTTATAGAATTTATTATCCATTTGTGGGCCATTTATGGCCCTTTTTATTGTTTCGAGTGAATAGTGCCCTTATGTGGTTGTTTGGTTTTTTCTTGCGCCTCAAGCAACGAATCGTTATGATCCTTATCCCTGTTGGAAGATCTCGTCAAGATCTTCATTTTGATTGCTTGCATGGTTTGGTGGCTTAGTTTCAGGGTTCGGACATTGGGTTCCATTTCTAGGTGCGCTTGGATCGCCTCATTTATTGTGCTGAATTATTTCAATATGTCGTTTTGGACTTCCAAAATGTCCCCTTGATCCCTAGTTTGGTCAACCAAATCTATTTGGTCTACCGTTCTGGGTCTTAGGTGATGACATTACGCCTGGTTTGATCGATCAACCGTGTTCAGCACGCTAGATCAGGGGATTTCGGTTGACCGTTTCTTGATCGATCTGCTAAATTGGTCCCCTGAGCCCTAGTTCGGTCAACCGATTATGTTCGGTATGCCGAACTAGACCTAGACCTTTATACTTAGATATTTGATGTGTTGATTATTATTATATATATATATATAGGTGTATATATATGTATATTAATCTTGGGGTAATAAATATAATGGCATAAATGATTAGGATAATCATTAGAATGATTGTAGGGTTCGCCTAAAATGAATTAGTAAGAGCCTACCTAGGGTATGGGTAGA
Organism: Posidonia australis; assembly: GCA_024699735.1. Classification (NCBI taxonomy): domain Eukaryota; kingdom Viridiplantae; phylum Streptophyta; class Magnoliopsida; order Alismatales; family Posidoniaceae; genus Posidonia; species Posidonia australis. Next base: position 23,178 of record JAMKQA010008770.1, on the reverse strand, counting down.
GTAAAAGATGATATGATTTAGAGACAATAGGTTTTTCCCCCAGATGGTTTAAAATGGACTTTAGAGATCATGATAACATCCCTTGGTCTAAGGCTTGTGTGATTTTGTGGGTGGTGCACTAAATGTCGTATTGAGTGGTACTGTGTCGAGTGTTTGACCCTAATTTGATTGTGCTCCCATGGGACATGAACAAGTAGGCGTCTTACATCCAAGTGCTAGAGCATAGATTTCTGGTTGTGGTTGTTCTGGTGTGGTCTCTTCTAGGTGAGTTTGATACCCAGATGACACTTTTGTTGGGTATTTTGATTGGGCTGTCGTCGTGGGCCGAGCAAGGTGCTTTGGAACTCAGAGTACTAATCTAAGACGATGAGTGGGCGTACCCTGTTGTGGCTAGGATGGGTGGTTCACCTGCCTCATGGTTGGTAGCATCCTAAGTGACAGGACAGCCTTCCCTGATGGGGGTTGACTTGTGAGGGTTCTCCAAGTGGGAGGACTTCGGGAAGGATTCACTCCCACATAGGGTGGTGGGTCTGTGGCAGTGTAGACGCCGTAGGTGGACTGCTTGAAGCTAGTGTTGGTTGCTTACCGCTAGGCAGCATGATATGTTGTTTGTGGTTTTGCTGAGCCTCAGTTCAAGAGTTGGGTTGTAACACCCGTAAAAATTCATTTTGTAATTATTTACATTTTATGAATTTTATTCCTAGACGAGTGTTATTGCTCTAAGGCCCGTTATGTGGTTTTGTGCTTTTGGGCTTGGGCCTCGTGGGCCGGCTTCTATTTGCGTGTCCCTATGCGTGGTTGGCACTGTGCATTGTGGCACTGTGCGTGTGGGGCTCGGGTGTGGGATCCTTGTGGGGTCCACAACGTGGGCCGGTTGCTATGGCTGGTGGTTGGGCGGAGTGGCCAGTGTGCTCGTGCAGTGTGCCAGTGGCTGAGACGTGCACGTGAGCACGCTCCCAACTACTGCGTGCGTAGGCTTTATAAGCCGCACCACACTCCCCTGTCGCTCATCGCCATCTTTTCCTTCTTTTTTCTTCTTTCCTCCTCCTCTGCGAGCATGCATCTCTCCTTCCCCACCATCCTTTCCCTTCCTCCCCACTCCTCCTTCTCCTTTCCGCCATCCTCCCCTGACTCCTCTGTTCTCTTCTTTCACGCGCCAACGGAAAGAGAGAGAGAGAGAGAGGGAGAGAAGTGGAGGCACTTGGGTGGCTCATGGAGGCCTGGGGAGCTCCAAAGCAACGTCCCTAGGGTCGTGGTGTGGCAGTGGACATGCGGGATCGTCAGTGTTTGCTGGAAGATCGCTCAAGCACATTTTCAAGTACACATCTCCAACTCGTGTAATAGAGAGCATGAAAATGGTAGAAATTGATAGGATTGCATGGAATCTAGGTAAATTTATATTACTAGAATTTATTATGATTTTATGTGTATTTATGGTGGATTTATGGGCGTTTATGCTAGTGGTTGCGTTTTGGGTCATTTTGACCCTTCTACCTTTACGATTTTATATCTTGATGCCTGGTGAATGGATTTTGGTTTTGTTTGTGTGGATTTGGAGTAGACTGAAGGGTCTACATATTATGTTTTATGCAAGATTTTTGGTATTTGTTTAGTGGGTCCGATCGAAGGTCCCAATTGGGACGATTTCGAACTGTAGAGTTTTGGGCCTTTTTCTAGGATCGTAGAATTTGACATACTGAAGTGAAGACGGCATACCGAATTAGTGAATTTCGGCATCAATTTCGTTCGGTATACCAATTTTCTATTAGTATTGGTCTTCCGGTCAATTAGGCCTGTCGAATCTTTCTGATGGACCGACCCAGTGATTTTCGACATACCAGAGGCAGAATGGCATGCCGAATCAGTTGGTTTCGGCATACCGAACTGGGTTTTCAGCATGCCGAATCTAGGCCCAAATATGTTTATGAAAATGTGTTTTCAGAGGGCTTTCTGGATTACTGTGTTTTGTCCCATTGAGAGGGATTGTGGGCCGTCAGTGGTGGTCCCTGGGACCCTTGATGCGCCATTTTGCCGAGGTTTTGGAAGAGTTTTCAAAGATATGATAATAGTTTTGGAAAATGGATTTCAAGGAAATAGTTGGCCTGTTTTGGAAAATGTTTTCCTGGTTTTCTGTGTGCGGGCCGAGACAGTGTGGGATCGTGTCGTCGGGAACAGGGAATGTGTTGACATTCTCGAGTGGTCGGACATGACTCCCTAGTTGAGGTCGGAGGCAGAGATACCTGAGGCTGAGGGGCATCGGGTCTTGGAGGTATGAGACTCCTTGACTGTCATCTCAAGGCTAGGGTTGTGGTCCGCAGGTTAAGGTGTCTTGTGGCATGACGAGGAGGTATGATACTCCTGCTGTCACTGTGAGCATTGAGGCTCGAGTGTCGTCTAGTGTGAAGGTATGACACTCCCTCTTGAGTACCGTGTGTGGAGGACGCCGTGAGGAGGCGGACCCTGTGGTGGCCAGTGCAAGTGGGACACGTGTCCCGTAGCTGGTAGCCTCCTAAGAGACAAGACAGCCTTCCCAGGGAGGGGTTGGCTTGTGAGGGTTCTCTAAAGAGAGAGAATCGCGGGACGATGATCGCTCTTGCACAAGGTGGTTTCATCGTGGCAGTGCAGAACATCGTGGTCGCTCCTCGGTGGACTGCGTGTGGCTAGAGTTAGGTTGCCTAGCGCCGAGCTTCCTGACTCACTGTGTGTGGTTTTGGCCATTGAGGGCCCTAGCTTGTGGTTTTGGGCTAGTAGAGCCCCGGTCGTGGTTTTGGTCGATGTGGGCTTGGTTTGTGAGGTTTTGAGAAAATAATTTGCGAAATGAATTTAAAAAGGAAAATATATTATAATTTTGTTTTTCGTGGTTTTCTTGGGATGCGTACTGGGTGAATTTTGTCACTCATGCGTTTTCCTTGTGTTTTGGCTTCGCAGGTGCAGACATGTGGTTGGTTTAGCGTAGTGCATATACATCGGAGTCTCCTAGCCGCACACATAGATTCTTGGTAGTTAGATATTTACTATTTGGCTTTAATTTTCCCGTAATTTAATTTGTTTTAAATTTTTGTGGAAAATGTGGGGCATTACACTTTTAGTATCAGAGCTCCAAGTTCACCAGGTTTCACTACACCTAGGGTGTTCGGTCTAGAGACTCCATAGGTTTTGCATGCATGGTAGAGTCTGCACCTGATTTCTCGCCATGGTTTTCGGGATGTTGCTTTGTCTGTGGTGCAAGTACTTTGCCTTTGTCCGGTAGGATGCCTCCTCGTGGTCGTAAAGGGAAGGCCCCTGTCGAGGAGGTCGAGTCTCGTGAGGACGTAGGCGGATGGAAGGTGGTTGGTGTGGAACTGAGGAGTTTGACACACGAAATCTCTCATGCATTTAGCAAGAGTAGTGCCAGTGAGTCGTCGAGGACCCATGGCTGAACCAGTTCAAGAAGCTTCGTCCACCATTGTTCAAGGGCAAGGTCAGTGCTGAGGAGAGCGATGCCTGGTTGGAGAAGGTGGTGAAGATGCTCGAGAGCATGGCGTGCCCAAAGGAACATTTTGTGCGGTTGGCGACCTACCTACTGGATGGTGAGGCAGATAGGTGGTGGAAGTTTGTGAGGCGGCTGAAGTTCCTGGACTCAATCACTGTTAGCATCCAGTGGAAGGATTTCAAGGCGGCCTTCTATGACAAGTATTTTCCCGCTCATGTGAAGGAGCAGCTTTGCAGAGATTTCCGAAGTCTGGAGCATGGCACGGGTGAAGGTGAAAGTTTGCCCTGACTAAAATGGTTTGCTCCTGCCTATGACTTTGAGGAGGAGCGGGTGTAGAGGTTTCTGGATGGCTTGAATCCAGTGCTACGGGTGAAGGTGATGGGCTGTCAGTGCCAGACTATGGAGGACATGGTTGGGATGGCTTATCGCTTCAAGGCGGAGCATCAGAAGTTTCTGGAGAGTCATCCCAAAGGGAAGGGTAAGTCTTCTTTTACCTCCCAGTTCTCTTTCTCTGGTCCTCCAAGTGCCGGTAGTTCGAGTAGCCCTGAGAAGAAGCAGAAGGCGAGGTCCAGTGTTTCCTCTACAAGCCGGCAGAGCTTTGTTGGGAGTAGTGGAGCTAGCCTCGGTCAAACAGGGTCCAGTACTCCTAGTGGGAACTAGTGCTTCAACTATGGTCAGGTGGGCCACATCACTGCATATTGTCCTCATCCTAGGCGAACTCACTCTCTAGTGGTGTGCTATAATTGTGGGAAGGCAAGACACATTCAGAGATCCTGTCTGGAACCGCCTAAGAAGGCAAGATGCACACCGCAGCAGCTGACTAGGGGACGAGTGTTCGCCATTGCAACTCCAAGTGCTGGGACTTCGGGAGATGTGGTTGAGGGTAAGGATGAGTAGTTTATTCTGTAACCCTCTAAGATTTGTTGTAATCTGGACATCTACTTGATTGAAAGGATGTGTGGTGTTGTTTGTTTGGCCAAAGTGTTGTTTGACTCAGGGAGTTCTTTCTCCTTTATCTCTGAATGTTTTGCAGCAGAGTTGGGAGAGAGACCAGCTAGACTGGCCTTTCGTCTCAGCATGGTGATATCACTGTGGGAGCACAGTTTGGCATGGAGGTATCTGTGGTCTGTTGACTTGACGTTGAATGGCAAAAAGTTTGACACCATCCTGATCGTGATAGACACGCAGGAGTACGATGTGATACTCGGCATGGATTGGTTGGCACAACAGTCCACTTTGATCGATTGTGCTTGGAGGAGAGTTTATTTTGGGTCTGCTGAGGATGGTTCTTTCTTTGTGCAAGGTGGGTGTTAAGGTGAGCCTAAGCTTGTTATTTCAGCTATGAAGGCTTATAATTTTTGGTCAGGGGTTGTGTGGGGTATCTAGTTAGTATAGTTACCTCCACTTCTCCTGAGTTTGGTGTTCACAACATCTCAGTGGTGTGTAAACATCCCGATGCTTTCCTTGACGATTTGCCTAGTATGCCACCTCACAGGGAAGTAGAGTTCTTGATCGACTTAATCCCGGGTTCTAGTGTTATGTCAAAGCCTCCCTATCCCATGGCGCCAACGGAGTTCCGAAAGCTCAAGATTCAATTGCAAGAGTTGCTGGATAAGGGATTTATCAAGCCAAGTGTGTCTCTGTGGGGAGCGCCTGTCTTGTTCGTTTGCAAGAAGGATAGTTCGCTCTGACTGTGTATAGATTATCAGATGCTGAACTAGATCACAATGAAGAACAAGTATCCCTTGCCCCACATTGACGACCTGTTTGACCAGTTGCAGTCTGCATCGGTGTTCTCAAAGAATGATCTGAGGTCAGGGTATTACCAGTTGAGGATATGAGACTCAGACATTCAGAAGACCGCTTTCCAGACGCGGTACGAGCATTACGAGTTCACGGTCATGCCTTTCGGCTTGACTAATACACTGGCTGTGTTTGTGGATCTGATGAACAGGATTTTCAGTCCTTTTCTGGACCAGTTCGTTGTGGTTTTTATTGATGACGTGCTGGTCTATTCTCCCGATGCTGAGACTCACGCCTTGCACCTGAGGGTGGTTTTGGATACTCTGAGGCGTCATCAGCTGTATGCCAAATTCTCCAAGTGTGAGTTCTGGCTGAGTGAAGTCATGTTCCTTGGCCATTTGATTTCTGGAGAAGGCATCAGAGTGGATCCTGCCAAGGTCAAGGCAATGAGCAGTTGGGAGCGACCCAGGACTGTGTTGGAGATTAGGAGTTTCTTGGGTTTGGCGGGCAATTATAGGAGGTTTATCAGGGATTTCTCCTCCATAGCCACACCTTTGATAGAGTTGACCAGGAACGGAGTTCCTTTTTGTTGGGACCAGAATTATGAGGCGAGTTTCCAAGAGCTGAAGTCTCGTCTGGTTTCTACCCCTGTGTTGACTCTATCTTCTGGAAGTGGTGGCTTCATTGTGTATAGTGAAGCCAGTGGAATTGGGTTAGGGTGTGTTCTGATGCAGCATGGCATTGTTATCACATATACTTCGTGCCAGTTGAGGGATCATGAAAAGAACTACCCGACCCACGATTTGGAGATGGCTACCGTAGTGTTCACTCTCAAGCTCTAGCGACACTATCTCTATGGGGAGCAGTTTGAGGTCTTCACCGATCATCAGAGCTTGAAGTATATCTTCACGTAGAGAGACCTCAACCTGAGATAGCACCGTTGGGTGGAGTATTTGAAGGACTATGATTTCAGCCTGTCCTACCATCCCGGCAAGGTCAATGTGGTCACCGATGCCCAAAGTCGACATACACACGTGATGGCAAGCCTGATGGTCAAGGAGTGGACCATGTTGGAGGACTTGGTGAGCTGTAGGCTGAAGCGGCAAGCTCGGGGAACGGTTGGTGCCTGGGTGGCCAACTTGTCTATTCGCCCGAAGCTGTTAGAATTTATTGTCGCCTGCCAGCAGCTGGATCTGTTTGTTCAAGCTGTATTTGAGAAGTTGGAGGCTGGTGGAGAGCCTCATTTCTCTGTTGGGGCATATGGAGAGCTGAGATATGATATGCGTCTGTATGTGCCCCAGCATGAGGAGGCCAGGCAAAGGTTGCTGGATGAAGCGCATCGGTCTAGGTACACTATTCAGCCTGGGAGTACAAAGATGTACCGAGACTTGGCATGAAGAGAGTTGTTGCTGACCATGTGGAGAGGTGTACCACCTGCCAGCTAGTCATGGCAAAGCACCAGGGACATGGAGGGACCTTGCAGCCATTGGATATTCTCGTGTGGAAGTGAGAGCATATCTCAATGGACTTCGTTATTGGTTTGCCGCAGACTCAAAGGAAGAACGACACCATGTGGGTCATCGTGGATCGGCTAACCAAGTCTGCTCACTTCTTGGCCATTCGGGTGAAGTTTCTGATGCACCGCCTGGCGAAGTTGTATGTATCCGAGGTGGTAAGGTTGCATGGTGTTCCGGTGTCCATCGTGTCGGATAGTGACACGAGGTTCACTTCAAGGTTCTAGAGGACACTACAGGAGGCCTTTGGCACTGTGCTCAACTATAGTATAGCATTTCATCCTCAATCGAATGGTCAGACAAAGAGAACTATTCAGACGCTAGAGGATATGCTTAGAGCATGTGCCATAGACTTTCAAGGGAGTTGGGAGGACCATTTGCCTACTAATTGAGTTCACCTACAACAATACTTATCACTTGAGCATCGGAATGGCTCCGTACGAAGCTTTGTACGGTAGGCCCTGCAGATCACCGATTTGCTGGAGCGAAGTAGGCGAGCATCAGTTGATTGGTCCAGAGCTTGTGCAGTTGTATGCGGACAAGGTAGATTTGATCCGTAGCAGGCTGTTGGCTGCACAGAGTAGGCAGAAGAGCTATGCCAACAGGAGGCGGAGACCACTGGAATTTTTGGTGAGAGACTATGTGTTCCTAAAGGTGTCGCCGACCAAGGGTGTCATGAGGTTCAGGAAGCATGGCAAGCTAAGTTCTCGCTTTATTGGCCCTTACCAGATCACCCAGAGGATCGGTGAAGTTGCTTATCGGTTGGACCTACCACCAAAGATGTCGTCTGTGCATGACGTGTTTCATGTCTCCTTGCTGAGGAAGTACCTGGCTGACGCATCTCATGTGATCCCAGTTTAGCTAGAAGGGCTCCAGGAAGATCTGTCCTTTGTGGAGGATGCCGTCGAGATTGTTGATCGCAAGGAGCAAGTGCTGCAGAACAAGGTGATTCCGCTGGTTTTGGTGCGGTGGTGACATCATGGAGCCGAGGAGGCCACGTGGGAATGTAAGGAAGCCATCCTAGTGTAGTACCCATATCTTTTCGTCTAGTGATTTCGAGGGCAAAATCTTCTTTTAAGGGGGTTAGGATGTAACACCTGTAAAAATTCATTTTGTAATTATTTACATTTATGAATTTTATTCCTAAACGGGTGTTACTGCACCAAGGCCCATTGTGTGGTTTTGTGCTTTTGGCCTTGGGACTCGTGGGTCAGCTTCTATTTGCATGTCCCTATGTGTGGTTGGCACTGTGCATTGTGCACTATGCGTATGGGGCCTGGGTGTGGGATCCGTGTGGGGTCATCACCGTGGGTCGGTTGCTGTGATTGGTGGTTGGGCGAAGTGGCCGGTGTGCTAATGCGATCTACCGGTGGCTGAGATGTGCATGTAAGCATGCTCCCAACTACTACGTGCGCAGGCTTTATAAGCCGCACCACACTCCCCTACCGCTCGTCGTTGTCTTCTCCTTCTTTCATCTTCTTTCCTCCTCCTCCACGGGCGTGCATCCCTCCCTCCCCACCATCCTTTCGCTTCCTCCCCACTCCTCCTTCTCCACCCCATTCTCCTTTCCCCCATCCTCGCCTGCCTCCTCTATTCCCTTCTTTCGCGCACCGATGGAGAGAGAGAGAGAGAGAGAGCGAGAGAACCGGAGGCGCTTGGGTGGCTCGTGGTGGCCTGCGGAGCTCCAGAGCGACGTCCCTAAGGTCATGGTGTGGTAGTGGACATGCGGGATCACCAGTGTTCGCTGGAGGATCGCCAAAGCGCATTTTCAGGTATGCATCTCCAACCCATGTAATAGAGAGCATAAAAATGGTAGAAATTGATAGGATTGCATGGAATCTAGGTAAATTTATATTACTAGAATTTATTATGATTTTATGTGTATTTATGGTGGATTTATGGGCATTTATGCCAGTGGTTGTGTTTTGGGTCATTTTGACCCTTCTGCCTTTGAGATTTTATATCTTGATGCATGGTGAATGGATTTTGGTTTTGTTTGTGTGAATTTGGAGTAGACTCGAGGGTCTACATATTCTGTTTTATGCAAGATTTTTGGTGTATGTTTAGAGGGTCCGATTGGAGGTCCCAGTTGGGACGATTTCAGACTGTAGGGTTTTGGGCCGTTTTCTGGGATCGTAGAATTCGACATACCAAAGTGAAAATGGCATACCAAATCAGTGAATTTCGGCATAGCGATTTCGTTCGGTATACCATTTTTCTATCAGTATTGGTCTTCCGATCGATTCAGCCTTCTGGTCGACCAATCCAGTGATTTTTGACATACCAGAGGTAGAACGACATGTTGTATCAGTGGATTTCAGCATACCGAACTGGGTTATCGGCATGCCGAATCTGGGCCCAAATATGTTTATGAAAATGTGTTTTCCAAGGGCTTTCTGGATTGCTATGTTTTGTCCCATTGAGAGGAATTGTGGGCTATCAGTGATGGTCCCTGGGACCCCTGATGCGTCGTTTTGCCGAGGTTTTGGAAGAGTTTTCAATGATATGAAAATGGTTTTGGAAAATGGATTTCAAGGAAATAGTTGGCCTGTTTTGGAAAATGTTTTCTTAGTTTTCTGTGTGCGGGCCGAGACAGTGTGGAATCGTGTTGTCGGGACCAGGGAATGTGACGACATTCTCGGGTGATCGGGCACGACTCCCTAGTTAAGGTCGAGGGTCGAGATACCTGAGGCTGAGGGGCATCAGGTCCTAGAGGTATGAGACTCCTTGACTGTCGTCTCAAGGCTAGGTTTGTGGTCCACGAGTTGAGGTGTCTTGTGGCATGACGGGGAGGTATGGTACTCCTGTTGTTGCTGTGAGCACTAAGGCTCGGGTGTCGTCGGGTGTGGAGGTATGACACTCCCTCCTGAGCACCATGTGTGGTGGACATCGTAAGAAGGCAAACCTTGTGGTGGCCAGTGCAGGTGAGACACGTGCCCCGTAGCTGGTAGTGCCCTGAAAGACAGGACAGCCTTCCTAGGGAGGGGTTGGCTTGTAAGGGTTCTCCAGAGAGAGAGAATCACAGGACGGTGATCGCTCCTACACAGGGTGGCTTCACCTTAGTAATGTAGAATGCCATGGTCACTCCTCAGTGGACTACGTGTGGCTAGAGTTAGGTTGCCTGGCGCCGGGCTTCCCGACTCACTATGTGTGGTTTTGGCCATTAAGGGCCCTTGCTTGTGGTTTTGGGCTAATAGAACCCCAGTTGTGGTTTTGGCTGATGTGGGCCTGGTTTGTGAGGTTTTGAGTAAATAGTTTGCGAAATGAATTTAAAAAGAAAATAGATTATAGTTTTGTTTTCCATGGTTTTCTTGGGGTGCGTACTGGATGACTTTTGTCACTCATGTGTTTTCCTTGTGTTTAGGTTCACAAGTGTAGACATGCAGTTGGTTTAGCGTAGTGCATATAGATCGGAGTCTCCTAGCCGCACACACAGGTTCTTGGTAGTTAGATATTTACTGTTTGGCTTTAATTTTTCCGTAATTTAATTTGTTTTAAATTATTGTTGAAAATGCAGGGTGTTACATGGGTTCTGGCCTAATGAAGCCTGTAGTGTTGTGCTACGGTGGAGTTGTGCTCTAGGAGGGGTGGCTCTGTGGTTTTAGCCTTGAGGAGGCAATGCTGCTGCATCAGTGTGGCATTGTATTTTAGAGCAGTGGCTCCATGGCTTTGGTATTGTGCTTAGGTCCAAAGGAGGCCATGTTGTGCAAAGAAAAAGCTTTGTAGTTTGTGCTTTGTGGTTGTGGTGAGTGTTCTAGATGCTATAGAGAGCGTTCAGGCATCATTGGTTGTCTGATCTGCACAAAGAGCTTGTGGAATCAGGCTATGTGCTTTGGTGTAGCTTTTGAGCTTGATTTGGCAAGAGTGGCCATCTCGAGTGTGCATAAAAGATTTTGAAAGAGCATGCACATGATTTTCAAATGGAAAAGAAAAGAATGGTTTTAAAGGCATGGTTTTGAGATTTTGCTACTTGTTGGGCAATAGTGGATTACTTGGGCCTGGTGTTACGGCATCTAGGTGAGATGCCTGTGCTTGTTATGTGGGGCTTAGTTACGCCTATTTTTTCGGAATGGTGTATCAAGTATTTAGGTGACGTGTGTGTTGGGTGACCATTTGAGTGGTCACTTACGTGTACTTTGGTTTTGATGTTTTTGACATGTGTAGGATACGAGTTGGTTTTACTAGTGCATAGAGGAGGAGTCATGTTGCCACACATCGAGAATTCTGATGAGTTTGTAGTTTAGTTTATTTCAATTATTTCTTTATTGTTATTGAGTGTACTTAGATTTATGTGCATAATTAGCATAATTGTAATTGTAATAAAAAGATAAAAATGAAATTGTGTAGCTAGATTAAGTGGTAACGACTTAGGGGTCATTACAATAGTCATGAAGTATATATTTCCTGCTTCCTCTTCAACACATGAGTCATTACTTGAACTATCACAATCACTTTGATCCCATTTGGCTTGACATGCTCTTTTTTCCTTGTCATCTTTTTTCTTTAAAGTTTTCATGAGAGGACAATCCATGATCATGTGACTGGGCTTCTTATAGTCTAAGCACATTCATACATCTTGACTTTCTAGGTTATCCTTCTTTTAAGTAGAAAACTTATGATCGTTTTGATGATGCATGTGACGAATTCCCTTTCTTTAGGAATTTCTTGAATTTTCATGTAATTAGGGCTAATTCCTCATTTGAATCAGAGGCTTTAGAACTTGAGTCCACTGTCAAAGCTATACTGTGCTTATGTGACTCTTGGTCTTCCCATTCATTTTTGTGTACCTTATATGCCATTAAGCTTCCCATGAGTTGCTCTATGGTCAATGTTGATAAATCATGTGTTACTTCAATTGTTGTGGTCTTTTTCTCCCAATCATTTGTGAGTGATCAAAGAATCTTTCTAACTTAGTTAGTTGGTGTATACCCTTTTCCAAAACTTTGAAGACTATTAGTAATATCAGTGAAATGAGTATTCATATCAATAATGCTTTCTTTTTGTTTCACCTTCAATAGTTCATATTTGTGCACAAAGCAAGTCAATTTTAGTTTCTTTAACTTGACTAGTACCTTCATGTGTAATGTAACACCTAAGGACTTCGTGGGTGATGTGTGGGTTTTAGGCATGTTTTAGTAGCCCAGAGTACTGTAGTTGTAAGTTTTGGGACTCGACTTCCACTCAATTGTATTTTTTTTGTGATCAAGTTGTGAGCCCAATTAGGCAGATTGGTGTTTGGTTACCTCTAATTGTAATAGTCTTATTAGGTAATCAAAGTGAATTTTGTAGATGCTTCCCTCTTTGGATTCCCTATTTTGGCGTGTTGTGCCCCATGAGTGTGCGGAACACGAGATGGATAAACATAGTTGTACTACAATATCATCCTATGACAACACTGTGTTTTGACAATCACCCTATGATGACACTGTTCATGAATAGTGCCATACACGAGACTCTTATAAAAGGGGAAGAAAGAGGTGGCATTCAGCATTCACAGCCAAGAGATTGAGAGAGAGATCTAGAGGGAGAGAGAAAGTGAGCAACTACTATGGTTGCGTGAGTCGCTAACCATAGTAAATTATGTGTTGTAGCCAACATCGTAGCTAAGTTGCTACCGTCGAGTGCTCCCATGGCAAGTGGTCGTTGCAAGGGGTGGAGTTGTTGTGCTGTACGGGCATATGGGGTAAAGGTACATGCCCTAGCCAGAGATCCCTTTATTTGTTTAATTATGTACATAGTCATTGTGGTTATGCCTTGGGATTCCATGTAAAAATCTGATGTTTTTGAGATTACATATTCGGAATCCAGCCTATGGTAGCCAAGGGCTGCATATGGTGAGTTTTTCAGTGAAAAAGTCCTTGTGTGTAGATTTGGTGTTTTATGATTTGTCAAGTTATTTATAGTATGCTTTATGTGGTTCTATCATGAATTATTCTGAGTTTTGCTGTGGTTTATATTCCTATTGTGATGCATGAGAATTTCGTAGTGTTTGAGTGTTAGTTTTCGGGCGAGATATGCCTAGCTTCTTTATAGTAGGGCTGCAATTGAGTTTTGAGCTGTTTGGTGGTGTTTTGAGTTAGTTTTGAAATGATTTTCCAAAAAGAATTTGGAAAAAGATGCCTAAGTTTTGCAAATGTTTTGACAAAAGGTTTTTTGAGGCTTTGAGAGACTGAGAGGCCCAAAGGTATATATATATATATAATATTAATTATTTATATTTATAAATACATATTTTATATATATATATATATACTTTTTTATTTATAAAAGTATAAAACATTAATCACATCTTCTTTTTCACTTCTCATGCTTGGCACTTGTATATATTTCACAAGCAATACTAATGGAGCTACTTCTGTTTGTTAAGTAACTATACTTTTATTAGCTATTTTTCGATCAATATATCATGAATTATCCACTAATTTGTGTAGTCTTCTGGTCCTCTGATTGAGTAAGCACCATCCTCTTGTACTCTTGTAGAAAATTGTTGTTAGATGCTAAGCAATACTAACATATCACATGCTAGTTTTTTCTGACTTTTGATAATAAATGAGCTTGTAATCATTTTTTGTAATTAATAATGGATGAGTCTACGTCTTTTCTAATGTAAAATTCAGGTCTATAAAACCCAAGAACCAACCAGACCCAATTCGACTTTTGTGGGTCAGGTTGGGTTGGGTTTGGATTGGGTATGGGTTGGGCGTGGGTCTAAAATTACCCAATCCGAATAATATAGGTTGGGTCGTGGATTCACCCATAATCTAACCCAACCTGACCCATGTACACCCCTATTGGTGGTTTTAGGAGACACAACTGTTTCTAGGAGAAAATGTGTTGGGGGTCTCCTTCATCTCCTACCACTACTACCTCCTCTCAAGGCCAAAGCCTAAGGGTGGTGGTGAGCGGTCTTGATGCTTGCCCTTGCCATCATCATCTTTTTAGTTAATATTTTCTCTTCTCTTCTTCTTCTTTTTCTTCTTTACTACTTTTGATAACCTTTCTGGGATTTCTACCATGAGCCATCTCTATCTCTCTATCTCAGAGATTCCCATCCAACTTTCCACCCACAAGTTACCACCAGCAGTTGAGTAAATTTTTTATTTTAAAAAAAGGCCATGCGAAGATCACAATATCATGTCGAAAGTGATAAGCTTCTTACTCCAGCTTTGATGGATTTAGCTCAATGTTGTGTTTTTGTTGTTATAGTTGTGTTGTTAGTTATGGTTGTTAGGTTAGTTTTTTGCCATGGCTGAGAGTGTGCCACGTCAGATGTCTTGATTACATGTTGTTACATGTAAGCCATTTAAACTTGTATTTGCCTTATGAGAAGAGCCAGTGAACAATGATAGTTTTCTCTGTAACTCTTTTTCTTCTTCTTCTTCTTCTTCTTCTTCTTCTTCCTCAATTCAACTCTACACTTTCATGGTATCATTCGCCTCTTTGCATCACTGCGTTTGATCAAGACCTGTGATTATGGCATCTGACTCATCTTATGGTAGTGTTGCCATCAGAGCTTCTTCCAGCCACCTTTCTTCCACTACTTCTCTACTTGTTATCGATAATATTGTTGGCTTGATTCCTATCAAGCTTGATGGAACAAACTATCTCCTATGACAATCCTTATTTGAGCCAATTCTTTGCAACCAGAACTTGATGCATCATGTAGATGGATCTATTCTTCCTCCAAGCTGTGAGTCCTTGATCTATAACAACTGGTACGTAATAGATCAAGCTCTTCTTTCTTGGATCAATGCTACATTATCAATCTCTACTCTTCCCTATACTATTGGTGTGACTTCTGCTAAAGAAGCTTGGGATAGGCTTGCCAAGCACTTTGGTTAGATTACCTCAGCTCATGTTTTGTCTCTTTGAAAGCGATTGCACAATATTAAGAAAGGATCTCTTGCTATGAGTGATTACTTGCATAAGTTTAAGTCTATCAATGATCAATTAGCTACAAGTAACTCTTTGATTTCTGATGATGATCTGCAAGTTTGTATATTGAATGGGCTGCTTGCTAAATATTGTTCTTTTTCATCTTCTATTTGAGTGCAATCCACATTAGTTAATATTGATGAGCTCCACTCTCTTATAATTACTGAGGAGCTATGCTTACTTGATGAGAGTTCATCTGAAACTATTCTGGCTATGGCTGCTCAAGCTCAATCTAAGAAGTTTTCTAAAAATAGCAAGGCTTCTCTAGGTTTTTGTAACTCTCATAACAAGAGTTCTTCAGTTAAGAGTGTTCTACCTAATGTTCAACAAGCTCCCTTGTTACCTACACCTGGTTCTAATCCATCTTCTATGTCTTCATTCAATCGAATCCAATGTCAGATTTGTCAAAAGTATGGGCACTCTACTATTGATTACTTCCAACGACTAAACATGAATTACCTAGGAAGGCAACCTGCTGAAAAGCTTGTTGCTATGGTTGCAAATAAAACCACTACCTCTAATGAAAGTCTGTGGTATAGTGATATTGGCATGTCTCACCACATTACTTCGAGCTTGGCAATTTGCAAATTTCAGCTCCCTATCGTGGCTCTGACTGATTCCAAATAGGTAATGGTGATACTATTTCCATATCTAACATCGGTAGCTTAATGTGTTTAGCAAGAGGCAATCTATTCTCTATGGGTAAAGTTCTCCATTGTCCTAAAGCTTCTTTCAACTTGTTATCTGTCAAACGATTTGCCAAAGATAATTATTGTTCTTTTCAATTTGATGCCAATGGTTTTCTTATTAAGGACAAGAGCACAAGGAAGATTCTTCATCAAGGACAAGCTAAAGGAAATATGTGTCCAATCTCCTTTACAACATCTCACTCATGCAACTTTCTTCCCAAAGCTCTAATCAACAATAAAGATTCTACCAAAATGTGGCATAACAAGCTTGGTCACCCATCTTTCATTCTTCTATCCACTATTCTTCATCAACTACAACTACCTTGTTCTTCTTCTCTTGAGTCAATTTGTTCCAGCTATTAGAAAGGGAGAAGTTGTCAGCTACCATTTGCTCCAACTACTTCTTCCACCATAGCTCCTCTTCAGCTTCTACACTATGATCTGTGAGGTCCCTCTCCTGTACTTAGTGTTGTAGGCTTCCGCTTTTATGCTTTAATCATTAATGACTTCTCCAAAAATAGTTTGATGTTTCCAATCAAAGCAAAATCTAAATTCTACAATGTATTTGTTGATTGTTGTACTCTTTTTGAAAACCAATTCAATCTCACTGTTAAATCCATTTGAATTGATGGGGGAGGTGAATTTTCTAGCAAGAAGTTTGCTAATTTTCTCCGACTGAAGGGTATTTTTCATCAGATGTCTTGCCCATACACTCTTGAGCAAAATGGTGTGATTGAGAGAAGGAACTGTCATTTGGTTGAAACTGGGTTAACTCTACTGGCTCAATCACAGCTTCCATTATCCATGTGGCTTGAGGCATTCAACACAACTATCTTTTTAATCAATCGTTTGCCAATTACTTCAAATGGTTGTGTTTCTCCTTTCCAATTACTATTATGCAAACGACCTGATTATTTCTTTCTAAAGCCATTTGGCTGCAACTGTTTTCTTTGGATTAGACACTATAACTCTAACAAGTTGTAGTTAAGGAGTGTTCCATGTGTGTTCCTTGGCTATTGTCAAAAACAAAAAGGATATAAATGTTAGGATCCTTCATCTGGTAGAGTATATGTTTTAAGGAATGTCAGATTTGATGAGCATTTTTTTCCTTACTCTGAGCTCTTCTCTTCCATCGATATTCCTAATAATCTGCAAACTTTACCAGTTTCATCGGCTTCATGGTTCATGTCGCTTGTTGGTTCTCAATCTTTTAAGTTCAATACCAACAATACTCTTGTAAGTTCTACTCGTGCCCCTGTTTCTAATTCTTCATCTGACAGTCCATCTTCCAATTCTATGAGTCCTCTTATAGGTTCCATTGAGTCCTCTATTCGTGCCCCCATTTGTCAATCATCTTCCTTTCCTCCTCCTACTATTCCATTTGCCAATCTCCATCCTATGCAAACCAAATCTAAATCAGGCATCTATAAGAAGAAAGCTTTTCTCATCTCTAATCACAAGCTCCTTATTGCTCTTGTATCTGACTACATTTCACCACCCACTTCTTATACTCAAGCTTTTAAATCTGCACATTGGAGGCAAGCCAAGGACAATGAGTTTTCTATGGTTCAAAATTAGTAGACTTGGACACGTGTACCCTATGAACAAGGTATGTATGATGTTGGCTGCAAGTGGGTTTATAGAACAAAACTGAATGCTGATGAATGTATAAATAAACATCAAGCAAGGTTGGTTAAACATGTCACAATTAGAGTGGTTCTTGCTCTTGTTGTAAACGTTGGTTGGCCACTTTGACAACTTGATGTTGAGGGTGTGTTTCTTCATGGCACATTGCAAGAGGATGTTTATATGAAACGACCATAGGGCTACATTGATCCAGCTAAATCTAATCATGTTCGTAAGATTCTCAAATCTATCTATGGTCTACGATAAGCACCAAGGTCCTGATATACTAAATTTTCATCCAAATTGGAAGAGCTTGGCTTTTGCATGACTATCTCAGATCCTTCTCTATTTGTCTTCAGCAAAGATAGCATTTTGATATATCTTCTACTACATGTAGATGATTATTATCATTGGAAATAATGTCAAGTTCATACAGCAATTGATTGATAGACTAAGCTTGTTTTTTATATGACAGATATGGGAAGTTTGTCCTACTTTCTTGGCATTTCTGTATCCCAATCTTCTAATTCCTTAGATCTCTCTCAAACTAGATATATTTTGGATATTCTTGATCGGTATGATATGAGTAGTTGTAAGCTTGTCTCTTCTCCAATTGCCATTCAGAAAGTATCCAAGGTTGATGGTAAACCATTAAGTGATCCAACTCTTTATCATAGTGTGGTTGGTTCCTTGTAGTATATAACTCTTACTCGACCAGATATCTCTTTTGCTATGAATCAAGCATGTCAATTCCTTCAAGGTCCTACTGAGGTTCATATGATGGTTGTAAGGAGAATTCTTCGCTATCTTAAAGGAACAATTAACTCCGAACTAATCTTCACTTCTGGTTCTTCAAAGCTAACAACATACTATGACTCTGATTGGGTTGGTCGTCCAACAGATCACCGCTCCACACAAGGCTTTTGCATCTTTCAAGGATCAAATCCAATTTCCAGGAGCTCTAGAAAGCAATCAATTGTTGCTAGTTCCTCCACTAAAGTAGAGTATCACAACTTAGCATCCACAGCAACTGAGCTTTGTTAGGTTCAGTCTTTACACAAAGAGCTTCAATGTTTGTCTTCTGAAATTCCCTAAGTTTGGTGTGATAATATCTCTGCTATTAGTCTCGCTTGGAATCCCATGTTCCATGATCGAACCAAGCATGTCAAGATGATGTGCATTTTATTAGGGAAAAAGTTGCCTCCAAAATGTTGGATGTTCAGTATGTAAATACTATTGATCAAACAGTTGATGTTTTTACCAAGGGTTTGCATCCTAAGAGTCTTCAGTATCTCAAGATCAAACTGAGTGCCATTGATTATTTGGCTCAGTTTGAGGGCAGGTGATAAGCTTCTTGCTCTAGCTTTGATGGGTTTAGCTTAATGCTGTGTTTTTGCTGTTACAGTTGTGCTATTAGTTATGGTTGTCGGTTAGTTTTTAGCCAGTGGCTGAGAGTGTGCCACGTCAGATGTCTTGATTACATGTTACATGTCAACTACTTATACTTGTATTTGCCTTACAAGAAGAGGCAATGAACAGTGATAGTTATCTCTGCAACTATGATATTCTTCTTCTTCTTCTTCTTCTTCTTCTTCTTCTTCTTCTTCTTCAATTCTACTCTACACTTTCAGGAAGCAGATGACTAACCAGAGAATGAGAGCTAACATTATCATGTCAGAAGAGATGATGACAATGAAATGAAGTCACAATATAAATTGCATAAAAATTTTGTTAGGAAGTAGCTACTCACCATACCAAGAATGCGAGGTAGATAAAAAATACTTGTAGGAAGCAAAAGAACAAAAATAACTGAAGCAACAAATTCATTTAGGAAGTACATACCTAAATACCACGAACATCCTCTAAAGTTAAAAGGCAATGTCTTAACTCTAAACAACATTACTAAGCGATCCCGCAGCAGATTAAAGTCTGTTAGTGTAACACCCATAAATCCATTTTGTAATTATTTACATTTTAATGAATTTATTCCTAGACGAGTGTTATTGTTCCGAGGCTTGTTTGTATGTTTTGCGACTTTGGGCTTGAGTCTAGTGGGCCGGCTTCTGGCTGTATATTCCTGTGCATTGTGGCACTGTACTTGTAGGCCTGAGTGTGGGTCCACGTGGGGCCCACGTTATGGGTTGGTTGTTGGGGCTGGTGGTTGGCAGCTTGGCCAGTGAGCTCATGCAAGGTGCCGGTGGCTAGAACACGTAGGTGAGCACGCGTCCAACTACTGCGTGCGTAGGGATTTATAAGCTCATTCGCGCCGCACTCCGCCGCTCGTCGTCTGTCTCCTTCTTCATTCTTCACCTCCTCCTTGACGCACACCTCTCCTTCCTCATCTCTCCTTCCCTTCCTCATCACCCCTCTCCTTACCTCACCCCCTTCTTTCCCCACCCGTCATCCTTGATCTCCACCATTCCTCTGTTTCGTGTGTCGATGAGAGGGAGAGAGTGAGTGAGTGAGCTGAAGGCTCCGTGAGGCTCGACATCAGTGTGGTGGGTGCTCTGGAGGTTGAACAAGCTTCCGTGGAGGTTGTAGTTGCCAGTAGTGGTCGGTGGCCAGCCGGAGAGCGCGTTGGGTCGTTGGAGCTCGTTTCAGGTACGTATCCCCAATTTAATGCATAGAAATCATGTAAAATGGTAAAATTGCCTAGGATACATGTAATCTAGACTAAATTCAATGTTTTGGAATTTTTGGGAATTTAATGTGGAATTTATGGATATTTATGGTGGTTGTTGAGATTTGGGTCCTTTTGACCCATTTGTGCTTTTGAATTTATAACTTGTTGTGTGATGTATGGTATTTGGTTTTGTTGGTTGGGATTTGGAGTAGACTCGAGGGTCTACCACATATGTTTTATTCGGAATTTTTGGTGGTTGTTTGGTGGGTCCACCCTTGTTCCCACTTCGCGTGATTTTTGGGTTCCCTACTGCAGGCTGTCTAAATTCTGAAAGAAAACTAGCGATGTGGGCCGATTGCGTGGGTCCGGCAGTGGTTCTGGCCCCTGGTCCAGGTTCTGTTAGCGTTCAGATGAAAGTGCGAGGGGCACGGGCCAGATGCGCAATCCACATGCGCATGTCTGTAGGGCATTTTTGGAGGTTTTTCCTGGATTTTTGGAAAATGTATTTCGAATGCAGTGGTTTCTCATATTGTTTGTTTTGCCCATTTGAGATGGGATCATAGGCCATCAATGGTGGTCCTGTGGGACACCTAATATGTCATTCTATCGAGGTTTTGAAAGAGTTTCCAAAGATATAAAATGATTTTGAAAAATGGTTTTCAAAGAAATGAGTTGGCTCGTTTTGGAAAATGGCTTTTCGTGATTTTCTATGTGTAGGCCGAGACACCGTGGGACCGTGTCGTCGGGACCAGGGAAAGTGACGACATTCTCCAGTGGTCAGGCACGTCTCCCTGGTAGAGGTCAGGGGCCGAGATACCTGAGGCTAAGGGTCATCGGGTCTTTAAGGTATGAGACTCCCTCACTGTCATCTTGAAGCTAGGGTTGTGGTTCGCGTGTTGAGGTGTCTTCTGGCATGACGAGGAGGTATGATACTCCTGCTGTCATTGTGAACACTGAGGCTCAGATGTTGTCGGGTGTAGAGGTCTGACACTCCCTCCTAAACACTGTGTGGAGGACGCCATGAGGAGGCGTACCCTGTGGTGCCCAGTGCAGGTGGGATACGTGACTTGTAGTTGGTAGCGTCCTGAGAGACAGGACTGCCTTCCTAGAGAGGGGTTGGATTTGTGAGGGTTCTCCAAGTGGGAGAATCATGGGACTGTGATCGCCCCTACACAAGGTGGCTTCACTATGGCAGTGTAGTGCACCTTGATGGCTGCTTGTGGCCAGAGTTGATTGCCTGACGTCGAGCTTCCTAACTCACTGTGTGTGGTTTTAGTCATGGAGGGCCTCGTTTGTGGTTTTAGGCTGGTAGAGCCCTATTTGCTATTTTGGCTAGTGTGGGCCGTGTTTGTTGTAGTTTTCGACCTTGTGGGCCTGGTTTGTGGGATTTTAGAGAAAAAGATTTGTGAAATAAATTTAAAGGCAAATTAATATAGTTTTGTTTTCCGTCGTTTTGTGGGGTACGTGCTAGGTGACTTTTGTCACTCACATTTTCTTCGTGGTTTTGGGTTGCAGGTGCAAACATGTAAATAAGTTTTAGTATAATGCATATAGTTCAAAGTCTCGTAGCCGCACACACAAGTTCCTGGTAGTTGATATTTCTGTTTAGCTTTTAATTTCCTATAATTTAATTTGTTTTAAATTATTATGAAAATTAGGGGTGTGACAATTGGTCTGGACCGTAGTAGTCTAAATCGCTTTTGATATACTAATCTTAGAATCAACTTTTGTGGAATATGGTAGCATGATAGGATAATATACATACTGAACTAATTTATGGTTAGTCAGCTAACATTTTTTTGATTTTATCATAAGAACTTAAGAAGTAAGACCACCTTTTGGCGATGCAAAAGGTTCTGACAAACATCCAAGCATGTTTATGGATCCTTTATGCAAGGCAAGCAGCTGCAAGAAATATACACTTGGATAGTTGGATTCCATCTAGATCCATCATAAATGCCAATCACGTTTAATCAAATATAATTTGGATTACATCTATATGTTTCTAAAGGTATGGAATGATGGCAAGATTCTAATACAGTAGGTTCATCACTATGTCTCATACTAGCCAAAGGACAAAACAAATAAATAAAGCCTAGGCAATAGTTCAATCCCACAAAGAACTTAAAAGGCAAACTAGTATGATAACATAGGCTTAATTGGTTTGTGTAGAAATTTAGCAACTCTTTCCTTTTCAAACCAAATAAAAAGAGAATCAACAAAACCATTCTTAGTCTAAATTGAATATTTGGGCGCAAACTTAAGCAGACAATGGACAACCATCAAACATCACAAGCGGCAAAGAAAGTAACTCAATGTAGAGGGAAGAAAACATGTCGAATACACAAAATGTGGTAACCTATTAGGACTAAGGAGCTTATTCAACAACAGACTACAATTGCTGCTTCTAATTCAAACAAACTACAAAATTTATGAAAAACAACCAAGAGTATCTTTCTTTCACTGAATTACAAGACAATAAAATTGTAACGCCCCACTCCCGGGCACGCTACCAATCACAGTATCATAAGCAAAATTACACTAATTACAGAAACATTAAATAACTATAACTAAGGCTCACCTTTAGGATTACAATGTGCGCCTAGAAGCTCCAACTCTTGCACCAGAACTCGACTACACCGAGCTGTACCTGAAAACAAAACAAGCACATGTGAGTGACATCTAAGTCACCCAGTACGCATCCCAAGCACATAAACACAATTCTTTGCAAAACTAATAAAAATCCCCTTTTTAATTTTTTTTCAAAGGTTGGTTTTCTTTTGGAAATCCTTTTTTTCTTTTTATTTGAAACCACTTGGGAATTTAATCCCAAATTCATACTCTTTTCAAAAGCCATGTTTCTTTTCGTTTCTCAAAATATTTGGAAACTTATTCCAAAACCATATTCTCTTTCAGAAACACACTTTTGCATTTTCTTTTAAAACCTTTGGAATTCATTTCCCAAAACATGCTCTTTTCAATACCTGGGATTTCTTCCCAAAATCACATTTTCAAATTCACATTTCTGACCAGATCCAGTCAAAAACACAATGCCTCTCAAGCTCAAAACAAAATCATAAATACTGGCTGGTAACTGGTTAAAACCATAATTCTTATTCATTTCTAGGATTCTAGGACCATTCATAAGTCCAATTCCAGACAAACCACATTTCTTTACATTTTACATTTCCACTTTTCTTCACTGTTGTTACCTTGATTAGGGGTAACCAGGCACACAAGCAGTAGGCGAGGACATCATTTCCCCTACCTTCCTGCACTACCGCGGTGAAATTCCCCGTGCGAGATGCCAACGCCCCGGCCAACCGGCCTCAATTTTTTTCACATATACATGTGGATATGTCTTTGTGTGACGCCCCATCGGTGACCCGATCAACTAGGTACAATGACCCAGGCTCAGCCTACACCGTTGGTGACCCGAACAACTAGGTTCAATAACCTAGGCTCAGCCTACACCGTCGGTGACCCGAACAACTAGGTTCAATAACCTAGGCTCAGCCTACACCGTCGGTGACCCGAACAACTAGGTACAACGACCCAAGCTCAGCCTACACCGTC
>JAMKQA010008769.1:0-41816 GCA_024699735.1 Posidonia australis | reverse complement strand
TGGACCAAGGATGCTTGGGATGCAAAGGATAGCTCCAAGATACGAACTTCGGTTGTTGGGTGGAAGGAGGAACTCAAGCAAAAACTTGCTAGAGTGCAGATCTGTTCTCAGATTTCAGCACCAGAGTTTCTCCCAAAGTTTGTGTTTCTCTCTTGCAAAAGAAAGGATTTTCTCTCACAAAAAACGAGAGTCCCTTCAAATGGTGGCTCTAGGGGTCCTTTTATAGTGGTCTCATGGAGGGTTACAAAGAGGTCTTGCAAACGAAAAGCCTCGAATATTCATTGGCACATTCGTTTGCAAGAGTAACAGCCCGGAAGGTGGAAGGTCAACAGCCACAGTCTGGAAACGGCTGGGCGCCTGCTTAGTGCGCCACCTTAGTGCGCCAACTTGGTGCGCCAACTTGGTGCGCCAATTTGGTGCGCCAGTTCTGGTCAAAACGTCTGATTTGGGCTCTGGCTAATGGGTTTGGGGCTCGATTTAAGGGCTGATCGCATCCAAAGCAACATAGGGACACTCATTCCTGGGTCACCTCAAAATCGGGGTGTCTACACTACTGCAGGAGACGAGGCCACCAACGCACCACTCGTTCACTGCCTGCGCTTCGGCCAGGATTTAGAACAGAGACCTACTTTTCTGACCAAAGTAGAAACCCAAACCCATCAGTGTGTCCCATATGGTCCGATCCATGTGGGACATGCATGGTGAGAGAGGGCATGTTAGTAGCATTCATGTGCATGTATGCTGTGCATGTATGCCATTCATGCCACCCTAACAAACAACTGCATAGCTAACATATTTTTTTTGTTGTCTTGTCTTCACTCTTTTCACTAACGCATTAGGTGCTTTTCCTTTGCTAGGTATAGCGTTCAGTGTGCGAGTTCCTAGGTATGAGCCTGGGAGTTTCTTTCTGTAACCTCAATCTTGAGGCGTTGTTCTCGACTGTCTTTCCTTGAACTATTCATCACTTTCGACGATAGCTTCTAGTAGGCGTCATCCTTTCACTTGCAATCACAGTCCCATCCTTACCCGTTCACAGTCCGCTATGGCCGAGCGAGCTTCTGAGATTGTTACACCAGCTGCCTTGGAGGGGATTCCTGTTTCTGCCCCTCCTCCTTCTTTTACTATGTCATCAGTCATTCCACCTTCACTCCACGATAGCCACTTTCAGAAGCTTGGATTTCCTTGTCCGTCGGTTTCGGGACACTGGCAGACCCTCATTGGTCTGGAGCCCGTAGCTGAGGTGGTTACTATGACTACCACCAGGGCATCTGATCTGATGATGTCCCGTCCTCCAATTGACCATCTTTCACTTGACACTCAGCTGGTTGCGATTGCCTCATCAGTAGGAATCCAACCTGCATCATCTTTGAGCATCCAGCCCCCTTTGACATCCCTACCGCTTGATCTTCCAACCCTCGGTACTGCTAATGACAGTTCTGCCACCATACAATCTCAGCAACTTCTAGCCCTTGCACAGAAGTTGCAAAACATGTCCTTCTCTTTGGATCCCACTCTGACTGCGCCTGTCTGTCCCATTCCTAAGGATCCTGCTCCGCCTGCTTAGGCACTTCACGTTGCATCAGTCACACCACCACTACAGCCGTCGTTACAGCTTCCTACTGTCCCGATGATGGGCGTTGCTACTCTGCCTCTAGCATCACTTCCACAGCATGCACAATATATTACTCCCTCCACTGGTGGTCAGCCTTTTGGGTTGGCGGGAGTTCACCGGCCTACGAACCCGACCGTCCTGGTTCAGTAGTTGTTGCTCCCACACACAACAACACGCCCCACACAGCATAACATTTCTATACCCTTGCATCAAGTACAAGCTTCAGCATGCACACCACCACATGTAGCACACATGCACGGGTACGCTAGTCATCATGCCACGGCACCAGGTGGCGAGATGATAGATTTGGAGGAGCACACGGGTGCTATAGACACAACGTATGCGGGACCCACCCCGACTGCATACTCAATGTCAATAGCAACCCCCAATGCACTTTTCACCTGGATTAATGACCCAGAGAAAGCTCTACATCAAGTGCAGGGCGGGGACCGCTAGTCTTTCTGCTTCCGGGACCTCTGCTATTTCCTAGAGGCGGTACTCCACCAAACTTCCACATCCCGGAATTTGAGAAATATAATGGGAAGGGCTACCCAATTTCACATCTTCGGGCGCACTGTGGCGATCTCGCTCAGCTACAGGCTGACAAGAGACTTCTCATTTGCCTTTTCCAGAAAAGTCTTACAGGTCCAGCTCTAAAATGGTTCACATCACTGGATATGTCCACCATAAGGACCTGGAATGATCTGAGCCAAACTTTTCTGGAACAATACTCTTTTAACCTCGACATGGTCCCAAAGCGTGAGGACCTGGTCGCCACAAAGCAAAAGCCCCACGAGCTGTTCGAGGAGTACGTTGGGCGCTGGCGAGCCCTCGCATCACAAGTGCATGATAGACCTTTTGACGAAGAGTCTATCGAAATAATAATTCGAGGGGTGCAGCCAGCCATTGGAGCTCTACTTAGCATCCAGCCTATTACTACCTTTGCATCCTTGATCAGAGCTGGCACCCGTGTAAAGAGCTCACTAAATAGTGGAAGCTTCCTAGCGTTAGCAACATTTGCAAAACAGACCATAGCTACCTGTGGAACTGGTAACAACAACGGTGGTAACAATGGATCCAACATTGGGTTCGGCCGGAAGAAAGATTCTGCTAAGAATGCTATGGCATACATAGGGGCTCCTATTATGCCAGCCAATGTGGTGAGCTCGCCTGCTTAGAATCAAGTTGTTTACTCTCCTGCACCTAGAGCACCACGCACATCACAAATCACTACCACCATCGAACTAGTCTACCAGCCTGCACCGGCAAGGCAAGGGCGCTACCCAGGGTCAAGACGACTGCCACGCTCTGAGAGGGGCTACACTCCTCTGGTCAAGCCGCTAAGTGTCATACTTCCCAAGGTAGCATCATTACTAAAGCTTCCAGAAATCTGCCCACCACCAAACCCACTTCCACCGTGGTATAAAGCAGATTTATTCGGCAGTTTCCATAGAACCCCAGGGCATTCTACGGATAACTACTATACACTCCGGAATGCAATTCAGAGCCTGATTGACCGAAAGGTCATCAGTATTCACACAGGAGGCTGAGACTGTGCCCGCTGCACAAACACCTCATTCATCTGCATCCACATCTAGCAACATAGTCCACCGGCCTTTCCCTGAGCATGCGCCTGGAACCTCGGGAGTTTGTTTCCTTGCTTTGGATGAGGTTGAACCGTTTGATACTTCTCTCCTCATCCATGATGTTTCAGAACCATTCTCCTATCAGCTGAGTCAATCCTTCATTGAAGCTTCAAGCTCTGTAGTCAACATGATCCAGTTAACTGCCTGGCCGAGGCGCACGGCTACCAGACCTACCATACAATCCACCCCACCAACAATTAGCCTACTAGCCAAACCAAGACCTGATCTGACCCACCAAGTGCCAACACCTACTCTGCCAGTTTCAGCCCTAGTGGAATTAAGGGCCCGTGATCCTGTGGTCATCAATTTGACACAGGATACTCACCGCATGCCTTATAGCTATACCGCAAAAAAGTGTGCTGAGGTAACGCAGTCGGGAAGGGTATACAAGGCCCCGGTCTCAATAAACAAAACCAGTCAGCCTGTGACTACATCCACTCAAGCAAGAACCCATATTCCCAATCCAATCCCTAAAGAGACAGTCATAAGAGCTAACCCCACTCCCAAAGTTGACCCACTGGTAGCCGATATTACTGCCCAGTTGAAAAAGGTCAAGGCAGACATAACCATCTGGGATTTAATCCATACTTTAGCTGAGCATAGAGAGGCATTTCTTTGGGTCTTTCAGGTTGCCCAAGTTTCTTCAACCATACAACCTTCGGCCTTGGAGAACATGGTGGGGATGATATCTGCGCTAGAGGTCATTTCTTTCTCTAGTTCAAAGCTTCCTCTAGCAGGGACTAGTCACAACCAGCCCCTATTCATCACAGTGCAATACCAAAATTTCCGCATTCCTCTCACTTTGGTAGATAATGGCACCAGTTTGAATGTCTGCCCTTTGCATACCACAAGTCAGGTCGGCTTTAAATCAGACGACATTACTCCAACAGTAAAAGGAATGACGACATTCGACAACATGCACCACGATGCCCTAGGGATCTTGATCATTCCCCTAATTGTTGGACCTGCTCGTTTCGAGGTCAAGTTCTATGTCGCTGACCTCGAACCGTCTTTCAATCTTCTGCTTGGGCGCTTTTGGCTCCACAAGCATCAGGTTATCCCCTCAACCCTTCACCATATGATTAAGTTCCGCTGGAACAACGACGTTGTCGTCGTGATGGCGGAAGACATTGAAAAGGAAAGGGTTGAGGCAGTCTCTTCAGTGTCACTTCATATTATCCATTTTGACTCCAAACCCTCTGATATGCTCTACTGTGTTGACCGTTTTGAACCGATCAATTTTATTCTGATTCTCGAGTATGTCAGCCATTTAGCCGCTTTTGGCAACCCCTTTTCAATGGTCGAGAATCTATGTCAAAGCTGGGGATACGAGAAGGGAGCACCTCTCGGGCAGAATGGCCAAGGAATCGCAGAACCAATTGCTGCGGAGAGAAGACGCAAGTTTGAAGGACTGGGATATGAGCAGAAGCCACAAGACGAATACGCAAAGCGTCGTAAGTTCCAAAAGCTCGTTATTCCACGAGATTTAAATAATTTTGTCAGTGCAGGATTACTGGATCTCAATCGGAGTTTGATGCTTGCAGAGCCCGGGCCAGACAAACCAGTTGGTGGGCCCGAGTAGGTATGCGTAGAGGATTACTATTCGGAGGAGGAAGTTATGGACTTTGGAATAGGTTCCATATCATCCATGTCCCTGGGGATAGCTATGCTAGCATTGCCGCCTCTGGAGTCAGCGGAGGGTCTATCTAACAATTCGGTTGCAGTTTGGGATGCAGCAAGGGCAGAATCAGCAATTGCAGCTTCAGAGCGACAATCAGTTTTGAAGGGGTTGCAGCCAGGGCAGTCGGAATCAGTGCCTGAGGTGTTGAGAACTACCAACACATATTATGTAGATTTCGCTTCCAATGAAGAGGAAGGAGATGCCCTAGTAGCTCAGGTGGATAACATGCTCCGCGATCTGGAAGTTTTATTTCAAGAGCAGTTATCAGTACTGGCCGAGGATGCGTAAAATGAGCTTAGGCGCAAGAAAGGAAAGGCAGTAATGATCGGGGACACAAAGGAGCAGACAGTTGCACAAGGTCAGTCTGCCATCATGACCCTGGAGGAGAATAAATCTTTAAACACTAGACCAAAGGAGTTTATCTCCTATCAGCCGGGAGGCGGGTCTAGGTGGTACTATCAGACCTGGCCCCACTTGAGCAGTGGGGTCCAAAAAAAAAAAGATCCTGAGAGCGGCAGCACTCACATCAGTCAGACAAAGGACAGCTGCCCACATGTTGCACATGCTATACAGAGGCAGCATGATAATAAAAGCTTTTGTTTACCAGAAGTGAAACAGTAGGACATAAGTTCGGAAACAGCAAAACCAAAAATCATTAGGGGTGCATATAAGAAAACTAGGGTCACAGTGACCATTCTAAAGCAGTATCAAGGGTAGAATGCTGAGAAAGTGTGCACCTTTGAAGACACAGACCAGTTGTGCCAGCAAGAAGTCCTTCATGAACTCATTGCATACGGAGAAGAGGAAGATGCAGAGGTGGAAGAGGAGAGTCATGATGCATCGAAATTCCAGCCTTACGATGACGATCCCGAAGGCCCAAACTTGCATGTAGAAGAAGAGACAGAGACTGTGAATATTGTCACCAATGAAGATGTCAAAGTGCGGATTAGCGCCAGACTTCCAGTACAGGCCAGAGCAGAACTTGTTGGGCTTCTCCGAGAATATGCAGATATCTTTGCCTAGAGTTACGATGACATGGTTGGACTGGACGTCGAGGTAGTCGTACATACACTACCGCTTAAGCATGATGTCAAGCCTGTCAAACAGAAACTGCGCAAATGGCGACCACAGTGGCTCTTGAAATTGGAGGAAATAATGGAACAGCACAAAGTTACCTTCCTGAAGGTCGTCCTTTACCTGGAATGGTTAGTGAATGTAGTTCTGGTACCCAAGAAAGATAGTCGAGTCCGAACATTTATTGATTACAAAGACCTAACAAAAGCCAGCCCAAAGGATGATTTTCCACTCCCACACATTGATGTATTGGTAGACAACACTACAAGACATAAAATGTTGTCATTCGTGGATGGATTTTCTAGATATAATCATATCCGAATGGAAGAAGAGGATATAGGAAAAAACGTCCTTTATTACCCCATGGGGAGTGTTCTGCTACAGAGTTATGCCCTAGAGGATCAAGAATGCCGGGGCCACATATCAGAGGGCAATGATAGCTTTATTACACGATCTCATGCACCAAGACATCGAGGTTTATGTGGAAGATATGATTGCTAAGTCGAAGTAGCCTGAAGAACACATTGCTTGTTTAAGGAAGCTCTTTAACCGCCTGAGAAAGTTTAAGCTGCGATTGAACCCCAACAAGTGTGTATTTGGTGTGTCATCAGGCAAACTGCTGGGGTACATCATTAGCCAAAGGGGAATCGAGGTAGATCCGAGCAAGGCTAAAGCCATCATTGAGATGCCTCCCCTACGACAGAGAAAGAAGTTCGAGGATTGCTGGGGCGGTTGCAGTATATCAGCCGATTCATCGCTCAATTGACACCAATTTGCGAGCCAATTTTCAAGCTCCTGAGGAAGAATGCACATATCCGTTGGAGTGAGGAGTGCCAAGAAGCATTTGACAAAATCAAGAAACTCTTAGCAAGACCACCAGTCTTAGTTCCTTCGACACCAGGGCGTCCTTTGTTGCTCTATTTGTCAGTGACACAGCATTCAATGGGCGCAGTCCTAGGTCAGCATGATGAGACAAGTCGCAAGGAGAGGGTCATTTATTATCTAAGCAAAAAGTTCAATGATTGCGAAGTTAAATACACCGCAATCGAGAAAGTTTGCTTGTCCCTTGTCTGGGCCACACAACACTTAAGGCACTATATGATGGCATATCCAATTCTATTATTGTGCCGACATGATCCAATGAAATACCTGTTTCAGAAGCCAGCACTGGAGGGTAGATGTGCCAAGTGGCAAGTGCTGTTATCTCAGTTTGACATCACCTTTGTCAATCAGAAGTCGATGAAGGGACAGGCCGTGGCAGATCACTTAGCAGACTTACCATTGCCAGAGTACCGACCCTTGCAGACTCAGTTTCCTAATGAGGATATATTTTTTGCCATGGAAGAAGAGGAGCCGGTAGTCCCTCGAGATAAAGGTCAGTGGCAGCTCTACTTTGATGGCGCAGTTAATAGGAGAGGCATGGGTATCGGTGCAGTGTTGGAAACTCCGCATGAACAGATGATCCTGCTTGCTAAAAAGTTGACCTTTGTGTGCACCAATAATGTAGCAGAGTACGAGCATGTATTCTCAGCTTGCAGGCAGCATTAGAGCATGGTGCACAGAAATTACATTTGCATGGTGATGCCATGTTGGTTATTTCTCAGGTAAATGGCAATTAGAGAACCAAAGATCTGAAATTGGTTCCATACCACAGTCATCTCTTAAAGCTAATAGCCAAGTTTGAGGAGATACGCTTTTCCTTTATGAACATGGCCAAGAATGCTTACGCAGATGCATTGGCCACTCTTGCATCCTGGTTGTCCATACCAGAGGATGACACATTAAAGGTGTCAGTAGCCTGCATGAACCAACCGGCACAATGCATGAGCATAGAAGAAGTGGATTCCACAGCAAGCTCCCTTGGTATCATGACATCAAAGCTTACCTGGAAACTGGGAATCACCATCCAGACGCATCGGTGGTAGACAGAAAGACCATGGTTTGACTGGCCTTAAAATATGTGCTCGGAGCGGGCCACTTATACAGGAGATCTTACAATCAGATGTTTTTGTGCTGTCTTGATAAAAAGGAGGTCGATACAGTTATGTTGCAAGTGCATGCTCGGACAGGAGGGCCTCACATGAATGGGGTATTATTGGCCAAGAAAATAATGTTACAGGATTATTTCTGGTCAACCATGGAGACAGATTGTTGCCAGTTTGTGCGAAGATGTCATAATTGTCAAGTCCATGGCAATTTTATTCATGCACCACCACAGCAGCTTCACAGTATGTCGTCACCCTAGCCTTTCTCTACATGGGGAATAGACGTCATCGGAGCTATCCACCCAGCAGCTTCTAATGGACATCAGTATATCTTGGTAGCAATTGATTATTTTACAAAATGGGTGGAGGTAGCTTCTTACAAAGCAGTGACCGCCTCCGTGACAGAGAAGTTCATCAAGAACAACATCATTACCCGATACGAGGTCCCGCATGCCATCATTTCCGATAATGGGACAAATTTCATAGCGAAAAAGGTTGAGGATTTCCTGCAGGAGTTCCATATCAGGCATCATAAGTCCTCCCCATACTGTCCGCAAATGAACGGTGCAGTAGAATCCGCCAATAAGAATCTAACTAAGATTCTTAAAAAATGGCGGAGACACATAAGAACTGGCATGACAAGCTCCCATATGCTCTGTGGGCTTATAGAACATCAGTCCGGACCTCAATAGGAGTGACTCCATACTCTCTAGTGTATGGTATGGAGGCAGTCCTACCAATAGAAGTGGAGATACCATCGCTCAGAGTCTTGAAAGAAGCAGAACTAGAGGAGGCGGAGTGGATTGAGGACCGCCTCGTTCAATTGAACCTGATAGACGAGCATCGACTACAAGCTATGCATCAAGCACAATGCTATCAGAAGCGCATGGTCAAAGCCTATCAGAAGAAGGTCCGACCAAGAAGCTTTTTGCCAGGGGACCTGGTCTTGAGAGCAATACATCTCCCTGATAGTCGTGGCAAGTTCAGGCCCAACTGGTGTGGACCATTCGTGGTCAAGCAAGTCCTTTCCGGAGGGGCTGTTATCCTTGAGAACATGGACTGCATCGAATAGTCAGAGCCAGTTAATTCATGCTACCTGAAAAAGTACTATCAGTGATCATAAATAGTGTGTCCATACTCTACGACACTAACAATTTCCTTCATGCATACATGAGGTCATGATCTTCTTACATCCATGTAGCTCTACATCACAGCACATACTAACCCTCATTCAGTATACGCATATATAGGCTGACATTTGTTTTCATCATCACATGCATGGATCTTAGCCCAATGATGATAGGCAGAATAAGCTTGCCAATGTGGGGAATGTGTAGTGCCTCCTCAGGTAGATACTATTCAAGAACCTAGAGAGTGAGGAAGCCACCTTTCATTGTGAATTGGACGAAGTATCCAAACTTCTAAGGGACCCTGCACCTCCTAGAGGGAGATAAAATGTTAGGGGCAAGAGTGAGAGCACGAGAAATAAAACAAAAAATATATATCTGAAAAAGGGCATAAAAGAATAAGAAGATAGAAGTCGCAGATAGAAGTCGACCCTAAAAAGAGAGGCATGGCGGGTAGCTCTGTCCCTCCAATTTATCTTGAAGAGGAGTCAGAGTGAATACTTGGAAAACATGTTACAAAAGGGCCTAGCCAACCCTTTAAACAGCAACATCTCCCCACCATAGACCATGTACCTATTACCTCCAAGCCATGGATAGGGTGAACCCACATGCCTATGAGGGGAAAAGAATGAAGAATGAATAAAATAAAAGGCAGGGGTATGGTTCAGTGAGGTTTGGAACGGAGCCCAAGACAGAGTGACCCGTTTCCAGAGAGCCACCCAAAAACTAGGGGCTTGGATAGAGTCTAGTGAGGTCTGGAGTTGCTGTTCCCTTGTACTTGGCAATAAGCATCCCAATGCTGAGGGCACTAATAAGATCCCACAAATCATTCAGCTTGCATGCATCTCTTTTTTGCAAATATCATCCTAAAAATGTCGTAGAGTATCGCTTGGTTCTCTTGGCTAGGATGTGACAATGACATTCAATTCAAGAGAATCAGGAAGACATCGCCTAAACCAGGGGCATGTAAGCTACTCTTGTCGGTTGGGACCATTTATGTCAAGCTAGGGGCATGTCAACTGTCCTATGGTTAGACACACTGAGCCAGTACTCGACCAAGGGCATGTAAGCTGCTCTGTTTGGTCAAGAATCGTCCATGTCAGGCCAGGGGCATGATAGCTGTCTTATGGTTAGACGCTTTGAGTCAACACTCGACCAGAGGCATGTCAGCTGCTTTATTGGTCGAGGACCCTGGTAATCTACAAGAGGGCACAATCATCAGATAATCCTGATCTTCCAAGTTTGATCGCCACATCTCATTACTTGGGTACCTGGTAAGAACTAGTTGAAACCAGGGTTTTCCCTCAAAGTTGTGCACAAGATTTAGTCTGTCCAACAACTCTCTGTCCATTGCGCTGTATCTTTTATCTGTCTACTTTGATTTTGCTAAGTATTGTTGAATGAAGCAAAGTTGAGATCTGTTTCTAAAACAATGTTTTGAGCATGTCCTGTAGGAGATCGTTTGCCCTTTCTAAGGAGACTCGGGCCAAGAAAAGTTGAAGTGCCTTACAGATCATGGATTTCCCTACGATGGTGGTGCCCACATACTGCTCAGAAATGCTCCAAGCGTGGATCAAGTAGTTCACTGATAGTGATCGCAACAAGCTGCGGATTTGCGGAATCTCTTTAAAGCTTCTGGATATCGCGAAGGTGGAGGTTTCCCGAAACTTTCTGTGTGCAGCAGCCCGATTCTGGAAACCATCTCATCATGTTTTCCTCTTTAGGAGAATCGAACTGACTCCAACTTTAGAAGAGGTCCACAGAATATGTTGTCTACAGAAGTTCCTAGGACCCACCGTCTTTATGCGCCACGATGGGTATTCTTCAGTCTTGAGTGAGCTAACTGGCCTAACAACCAATGATTATGGTCGTCAGCTCATCTGTTCAGACAGACATTCTCCCATGCTGAAGCTAGCCTACTTTGACAAAGTGGCCGGAATGCTCGCCACCCTACGCGACGAGCTTTGGTTGAAAGGCTTTGTTGTCCGCTTCCTAGGAGAATTGATATTCAGCCATGGCCGAATGGTTGTAAACATTGAAGTCGCTAAAATTGCTTTGGTGGTCGTCACTCGACAGATAGACTTAGCCCCAGTCATTTTGGTAGAAACTTACCAGGTTCTGGACCGATCACTACGCCACTGCCAACACTTTTATGGCTGTGGAGCTCTTGTATAGGTATGGTTGGCTGCACATCTAGGTGTAGAAGTCTTGCACCCGTAATGATCAGCCTTCGAATCCTACTGTCAAAGCGGCCATGTGCGCACGCTCACCTCAGTTCAGAAGGAGTACGAGCGTTTAGAAAGCTGGGCAGAATAGAAAATCATCTGGCGCATTATTCCTTCGGCTTCTCATAACTTTAAGGCTTTCTTCAACACAGTTGACATACGGCTTATCATCCTACCAGGGTTGACTAGTGGAGTGGAATACCACCCAATCCGTGTGATGCGACAGTTCGGTTACCAGCAAGATGCCTTTGTTCAAGGGCAAATGTCAGCATGATTCCAAGAATACCCCTTAGGCTCCTATACTATGACTAAGAAGCTATCTCGTCTGCTCAGTGGCTCTATACGATCGAAGGATCTTGCAATCATAGAGGGGAAGAGTTGCACAGCAGATAATGAAGCCGAAGTCGAAGAGACCTAGCCAATCTGAAGCGCTGCCCCGAGCCGTATGCTCTTTGCCAAAGCCTCGGGCTCCAAAAGATCCAGAGATGACGCAGATTCTTAGCATTCATGTCATGTTACTGGTTCTTTGCAAATTGAAATACATGTAATCGTTCCATTGACTCTGATAATAAAATTCATCAAAACATTTCTGGCCAGTGTGTTTGAGTGATTATGGTTGATGCAGAATAGAAATCGCCATCGCGACAGCACGCGCATGACTGGTGTAGGATTCTACTTCCTTTTGCCTATCGACTTGGTGCTGGGGACCACCTAGACTTGGACGAATGAAGTCTTCATAGCTTCTGTGCCAGATAAGGGCGAAACACCCCTTTCACCTTCGAATTCCTATTCGGATGGACAGATTCAAGGCATCTCCTTTTCTTTTCTAGACTACCGGACGGAGTCTAGATATTCCTTTCCCCAGTTCGATCTCGACGGACGAACCTCGAAACCCTTTCGCCTTCGAAATCCTGTCCGAACAGACAGATTCAAGGCATCTCCTTTTCTTTTCTAGACTACTGGACGGAGTCTAGATGTTCCTTTCCCTGGTTCGATCCGGACGGACAAACCTTGGAACCCTTTTGCCTTCGAATTCTTATCTGGACGGACGGATTCAAGGCATCTCCTTTTCTTTTCTAGACTACCGGACGGAGTCAAGATGTTCCTTTCTGTGGTCCAATCCGGACGGACGAACCTCAGAACCCTTTCGCCTCCGAATTCCTTTCCGAACGAATGGATTCAAGGCATCTCCTTTTCTTTTCTAGACTACCGGACGGAGTCTAGATATTCCTTTCCCCGGTTCGATCTCGACAGACGAACCTCAGAACCCTTTCGCCTTCGAAATCCTGTCCGAATAGATGGATTCAAGGCATCTCCTTTTCTTTTCTAGACTACCGGATGGAGTCTAGATGTTCCTTTCCCTGGTTCGATCCGGACGGACAAACCTCGGAACCCTTTTGCCTTCGAATTCCTATCTGGACGGACGAATTCAAGGCATCTCCTTTTCTTTTCTAGACTACCGGACAGAGTCTAGATGTTCCTTTCCTTGGTTCGATCTGAACGAACGAACCTCGGAACCCTTTCGCCTTTGAATTCTTGTCCGGATGGACGGATTCAAGGCATCTCCTTTTCTTTTTTCTAGACTACCGGATGGAGTCTAGATGTTCCTTTCACCTTTGAATTCCTATCCGGACGGACGGAATCAAGGCCTCCCCTTTTCTCCTGTCTACACTACCGAATGTAGTATAGATGTTCCCATCCCTGGTTCAGTCCATCTGGACGAACATTAGTGCCCCTCTTTTTGTTTTGAGTGCCGCTCCGAATGGACTGAATCAAACCAAACTGTATTCCTCTTACTTTTGGGCTGGTATCCTGAACTACCCGGGCAATCCTTGTGATGCCCGATGAATTCCCCACTCTCCTTGTTCCATCCCTCCTTTGGGTTGGTAGCCCGAACTACCCGGATGACTTCTGTGACCAATCACTTCTCGGTCGGCAAGCACCGTGGGTCTTGTCCGGCACTCCTCTTGACAAGTATGATAACCAGTCGTGTCTTTTAGGAGCTGATTGGTCGTCAACTTGTCAGTATTTGGTGATCTGTGTTGTCTTCTCTAATGTTTGGCTTCGGCTATGGCGACAGGACCACTGGTGTGTTCACCGACTAGTGGCTGGTTACAGGTAGCTAAATCTTTCTCACGGCTTTGGCGGGGTGTCTTTGTCAACCCTGAGCATCGGTCTCTGTCCCACTCGTCCTCCGACCTCGCTCAGGGAGGGGCATCTGTAGACACCCTGATTTTACAGGTATGTAGGCTGGAATTGTGGTAGCTAGGCCTTCAATCATAATTGATCCCAAAGCCAAAGAATGCCAAACCCAACAGTAAATGATCTGAGCCGTGATTCGAGGCCATACATGTGCACCTATCTGGCGCACTAGACAGGCGCACCTCACTGGCTCACCTATCTGGC
This sequence comes from Posidonia australis, assembly GCA_024699735.1. Classification (NCBI taxonomy): domain Eukaryota; kingdom Viridiplantae; phylum Streptophyta; class Magnoliopsida; order Alismatales; family Posidoniaceae; genus Posidonia; species Posidonia australis. Next base: position 28,060 of record JAMKQA010008769.1, on the reverse strand, counting down.
GCACCTCTTTGGCGCACCTGTCTGGCCTTTAATCACAAATGAACCCTTGAAAACCCATTTAATCCCATAAGGCCCATGAAAGCCTACTTTGGCCCAATTTAGCCTACTATAGGCCCACAAAGGCCCTCAACAACTCAGCCCACTTTCTTCTATTTCTCTTCCAACCCAACACCCCATCTTCTCCTCTTTATTTTCAATTTTTTCTTCATTCACTGATTTTTGCACCAAAATCAAAAGTCCACAACCCAACACCCATTTTTCTCACAAAATCAGCCACTGAGCCACTCCAGCAATTGATTTCTTCTACTGGATTCACCAGCCACTGGGCCACGTTCCTCCAGCACAAGCCACTGCGAGCCAGAGTAGCGAGATCCACTGGGCCAGCCGCCGGATGAACAGGCCACCGTTGATCTTTGTCGACGAGCAAGGAGACAGTAGGGAGACAGCGGTTCGGGTTTCTGTTGGTCTGTTAGGGGAGTTTTTGGTTAGTTAGTGCGTTAGTTAGTTAGCTAGTGGGTTGTTAGGCCTGTTAGGATCAGTTAATGGGTTGGGTCGCTGGTATTTTTCCACCTATAAAAGGAGGGATAGAGGCAGAGTTTTGGGGGACTTTTGGCGAGAGAGAGATAGAGAATTCAGAGTGTGAAAGAGTTCCAGGGAGAAAGAGGAGCTCGCGGAGAGGAGAGGAGGAGAATTGAAACGCTCCAGCAAGCTGCGGAGGGGACGTGCGTCGTCAAGCCAGGTATGCTCTCCTCGAACCCCATTTAGTTTTGAATATAGCTTCCTAGAGTCCCCTCTCTCTTTCTAGATCAATTCCAGTCAATCTAGAGGTCAGAATTGCTCCCCGGACCTCGCCATCGTCGTTTTCCAACGATGTAGGTGGGGGGGCTGGTCTAGGGCATGACCTTGGCCCCCAAGCATCCTATCTTCCTCCCCTAGTCTTCCTCTAGCTCTTCCACTCCCTGGCATGCCGCTTCGTCGCTCCTAGAAGGCTCCACCCGAAGGTCGTTAGAGACGCTGCACCCCGCCGTTGCCAGAGAAGAAGACTATGAACCACCTCTGATCGCACTCCTCTAGCATCGCTGCGCTTCTCCAAGACCACAAGAATGTTCCACGGCATGCCCCCGAGCTTCCAGAGCCACCAACAGCGCGGATCAAGCTTTGGACCTCCTCTGCAACCGCCATCGTCGGAACACCGCTGAGGTTGATCGGGGGACCAGCTCGAGCAACCAATTTCGCTGAGGAAGAGGGGGGAAACTCATCCTCATCACTTCCCCGAGCTCCCTGGACATCAGGAGCGCCGCGCCACCTCCTCCAGTGTCCTCCTTCTTCGCTGGCGCCGTCGCCGAATGGCCCGACGGCGAGAGGGGGTGGGAGGCCCACTCCAGCCGTTGAGCCATTAATCCAATCCACTGGATCTTCCCCCTTTCTTCTCTTCTCGTGGAGTCTAATCATAGATCAGACCACGGGAAAGCCTCCCTTGACACCTCCGACGGTCGTCGGTGGCGGATCTCCGTCACCAGCGGCCGTCGATCTTCCTTTTCTCTTTTAAAAACTTAAAAAATATTTTCTTTTAATTAAATACTGAAACTATTCATCTGTTACATTTAGGTCCTTTTTTTATTACAGATAGGTCCTTTTCTTACATATAGGTCCTTCATCAATTTTCTAAAATCGTTTGAATAAAGTTTTAACAGAAAATATTGCATTATGCCCCCTAAACATTTAAAATAGTGTTTTCCAGGCTTTAAAGTTTAGTGAAAGCCCCTAGGGTTTCTTCTCATACTTTTTAATTCAATATTCTTGTATAAAAGACCCTAAACTTTTCTGAAACCATTCTGAATGCACATTTTTCTGTGAAAATTGCATTAAAACTCTTGAGCTTCATTAAAATAATTCAGAATGCATATTTTCTTTGGTTAAATTGCACTTTAGCCCTTATATTCTTCTAAAACTCTCTAGAATGCACATTTTGCTGGTTAAATTGCATTTTAACTCCTAGATTCTTTTGAAATCCTTCTGGAAGCATTTTTTAGGGTTAAATTACATTTTAACCCCTGATTTCTTCTGGAACGATTCTGAATGCATTGTTTTTTCTGGGTAAATTGCATTTTAGCCCCTGTACTTCACAGATTTCACTTTGAATACCTGTTTTCTAGGGTAAAATGATTGTTTTGCCCCTGAAACTTTCTGAAATTTTCTTGAATCATTTTTCTTGCATATTTTACTCTGAATTTCCACTGAATTGCATTAAATGCATGTTTTAGTGGCAGAATTGCATTTTAACCCCTAGGAAACATCAATTTGGCCAGAAATGCACATATGTGCATATTTGACCCTAGATTTCTTCATAATTGCATAGAATGTGTTTTCCTATGTATTTTTGATGATTTGGGCTTCAGAATTTCAGTTGTTATTCAGAATTTGGGTTTTTTGCATAAAGGCCCCAGGAATTCGTATTTTTACACTCACACGTGCATTTTACACATTTTGTCGCACTTTTTCATGTAATTTTCTTGCCTTTTCTTTTTTACATTGCACACGCATTTTTGACTCGCTTCGAGCTTGGTTTTCTCGCCGTGACCCGGATTCTTTCCAATTTTCGCATCTTTAGATTTGATTTGGCTTTCCATCGCCCGAGGACGTACAGTAAAAGGCTTATCAAAGCCGACATGGTCCCGAAATGAGGATTATTTTCTCCTTTTTTATTTTCTCGGATTTATCCCAATTTCTGCTGATTGGCGAGACGCTTTCCGAGAATTTCTTGATTTTCACGATTTTCCTCCTCGCCCAAGGGCATATAGTAACTTTTTCTCTTTATTTCATTTCTTCTCTTGGATTTGGCATGTTTTTAGTCACATTTAGCATGAGCATTTAGAATAAGCAAGCACACATTTAATAGACCCTTGACAAGTAGGAAACTTAGAAAGATCGAGTTTTCTCGGGCGCATGGGGGTGCCTAACCCCTTTCCCATGCGTAACCAGAATCCTTACCCTTTCTCTGGCCTGCATTCATTTGTGCATTATCCACTAGGCACGGAGCACACACATGCTTTCTGTATCTTATTTGCTTCCCAATTTTCTTGTGTTTTTGGTTTTCCTCGTCTTTCCATTAAAAGACTAGGTGGCGACTCCTTTCCTTATCCTTTCTTATCCTTCCTTGGTGTTTCCAAGTCTAGTCTTCTTCTCTGGATTCACCATCTTCGCCATGACCATATTGGGTGTCCTCATGTGTTTCCACCCACCCGGTAATGGGAGAGTTGAGCAAGGGTTTCATCGGCATGGTCACACTATAAAATACGAAAATGTTGCCTATCTCATAGGCAACAAACACTAGATCAAAAGGCGACACAAATCCTAGCATTCTCTCTCTAAATAATTTGTCATCCTAGGCTTTAATATAATATTTGGGATATTTGTAAATGTTATCATGTTTTTCCTATAGTTATTATATTTTCTATAATTTTTCAACATTTAAATATTTATGCATATCATATAAATCATTAATGCCAAATAATTCTAGAAAATTATTGAAATTTGGATGACTTGATAATTAAGATCACTTATCTTTATCTTTACCAAAAATGAGCTTTTATGATAAGTTATCACATTTTAATGTTATAACTAATATTTAATTCATGATAATGCTAAAAAATAAAGATAAAATCCAAAATGTCCAAGTGATTGCCAATCTATTTTAAATCAAATACATCATTGATTTTAATTGAGTTTTCTCGTAATTATTAAAGATTTGATTTTCAAATCCAATTTACTTAACATTTTAAGTGGATTTTGAATTTAGAATTTAATTTAAAATATCTTCAATTACAAGTATGATTTTCAAGATTGATTTAATAGATATTTGATAATAGATTTGTAATGGATATTTTCTAATCTTAATTTTTCGAAAAATACCTTTTTGGTAACTCAACACCACATGCACCAACGACTGACTTACGTGGCAGATTTCATTGCCTTTTAAATGCTGATTGACCGTGTAAAGCTAAAATTGGAATCTTAAGACTCGTCACCTGTCCAGGTGGTGACTTGAAGATTTTGTCGCCTGTCCAATAGGCGACGAGCTCTGATCTTGATTTTCTACCTTTTCAAAGCATTTCATCCTGGCCCTTGATCTATATCTTGTCTTCGATAAGATCGTCAACCCCCAAACTCTATAAATTGACCCCTAGGTCAACAATTTGAAGGGGAGGCACATTAAAATCTTAAAGAGCCATCTTTATGTCCTAGAAAGGTAAAGAGGAGAGAAACATTAGGAGAGAGAGAGAGTCATAACCCCTCCTCCTCATCTTCATCTAGAAGCTCAGATCCCAGCCACCACATCATCACAACCACCACTCCCGCAATGTACCTTGTCAATCGACAAAAGCTAATCGGCAAGTGGTGATCACAAAGGATCATCGAAGTGAGTGGACACAACGACGATTCTACATCAACCCTTAAAAATTCCCTTCCACAGTTGCACTACCAACTTTGGTTTCAAAAAGCTCAAAACATCATATTTTATATTATGAACAATGTTTCTAGCTACCCTAAGCTTTTCACTACTACCCAACCCCTTCACATTCCACAATTGGAGAATCATAATGAATTACTATTTTGAAAAATCAAAGCATTCAAGCTCTCCATACACCTAGAAGTGCTATCTAAGTTGGCTAGGGGCAACAAATATTAAGAGTGATTCTGATCTGAAAAGGATTTGGCATCTAGATCAAAGCCAAATGAGATACCAATATTTGTACAAAAGTTTCTAAAATTCAAGTAGGAGCTTCAAGAAAAAATACTATTATTTAGATCCGAAATCTCAGATGGTAGATCTAATCCCGATTCTAGGGGGAGTGGGAAGAAATAGAAGAAAATTCCAAAGAATCCACTAAATTAGAATTATAACATGGAATTAAACTTCATGGCAACTTATAATTAAATGGAGTACCTATGATCGTAGTCTGAGGTGAGCCTTGCACTAGAGCAGAGTCTCCCATAATATCCCCAAGATCATTGTCATAAATATTGTCAATCACAACAAGTATTTTTTTCAACTTGGCTTTATTCAACTTTTGAGCCTTAATTTTTGTGCTACATAGTTGAAAGAAGCCACAAAGAGCAGTGCATCTAACTTGTCCCGTGAGTGTGGGTAGGTAAAAGCAGTTGGCTAGGCACAATAGCCTGAGTATTAGAAGTTCAAGTAGTGGTAACAGTACAATGGGCAGAAGAAACATCAGGACCAGTATTAGTTAGGGACAGGAGAGATCTCCCCTTCAAAAGTTGGAGACTAGTACTGGACCGGAACTCACCCAAGGGAGAATAGTTAATCAAGTTGCCCCATTGTTCAGAAGCATTAGAAGGAACTACTGAGGAGGTCATTCCCTGGACTCCATCTGCCTAGGAGTCCAAACATTGCCCCTAGCCCTTTGGAAATTTATTGGTTTTTCCGCTCCAATTTTTTTTATTTTTGAAGGGTTTCTCAGTCAGTTTCAGTGGGCCTCGATGGGAAGGATTCCTAATAGGAGTAGAAGCATAGGGTGTTCCCTAAGAAGCATTAGAAGATGAGCGTATATCCCAACTTCTACAATAACGGATAGGGTAAACATTCTTAACAAAGGCAAAATACTTAATTTTAGGAATTTTTTTTCCAATGAGGAGCCTAATACAAATTCGAGCAAAGCATAAAAATTTAACTTTGTCAAAACTAAAGTCTACTTCTAGTAGTTCCGCAAGGTCCTTGACCATATGGTGAAAATGGTTGACACTCCAGAGATGATAAGGAATACCCTCGAGTCGGATCTAAATACCCTCTTCCCTAAGTGTAAGGACAGCACTGAAGTGAACAGACCATGGGGCAAAGGATGTTGGTAGTGAAACTAAGGAAGCCTCATAGGCTCGAAGCGCCTCATCCCTAATAGAAGCATTAATAAACTTTAGCAAAAAATTTCCTGATGCAAAATTGTGAATTTATCAGTCTATAACATTTGGCCAGTGGGAAGAGAGATGAGACTCAAGGTTGTCCTTACTAATGTGAGGGGAAAAGGAGGTAATAATGGCACATGAAGATAAGAAAAGAAGCTGCTCACAAGTCCCATCAGTTGGTGGTAATGAGATCAGGTGATGAGGATTCAAACCAGTCATGATCGAATCAATTCTCAACACAGAAGTCCAATGTTCACTATAGAATCTACAAATAGTAATAGAGTGATTAGATGAGTTGCAATTATAGCATCTTCCCCTAAACCTACGACACCTTCTCATAAGCCCCCAAAGACCACATTTATAGCACCTACCTTACTTGTCTCAAAAGTCCTACAACATCGATTTGGTCTTACAACTTGACAACAACTTCCACCCTTCTCTAGGACTCCGAGGCTCATCCACAAATGGTGCTAGATCAACAATGGCCGAGGGACACTCTTGTATCCTCATAGAATGAAGAGAATGCAAAGTTTTCGGGGATGTAAGGGGAGCAAAGCGACTGCCCAGAATGCCAATCCAATCACCACTAGAGTAAGAGGAATTATGCACATAAAGTGAATCAATAGTGTACAAGGCATATCTCTGTCGATTCAATGAAATAAATGCACCTACACACACCTCGCCATCCAAAGAGTCATGGTGACGTGGAGAACAAGTAATGCTAGGAGAAAACCCTAAGGAAAGACCATAAGGATTATATGGAAGAGATATTACGCTAGAAGGAAGATATTCACTAACACACAAAATCAATTCCTTGAGACCATTAGACCCAAAATAATTATCTTGCAGTAATTTGGATTGGCGTCCCAAGCCCACTTGGCGGCTATTAATAAAGTCCCTAATGGAGAAATTAAAACTAGAACATTAAAAGGGATTTGAATTAATTACACTCTTAGACACCGAATCATCAAAATAGGCATTGTGAAAATCATGACCAAAAAAGTCTCGATAATCAAGGTATCAAAAATTATCAATATCGTTTGAACTTCCTAACAAGATCCTACTGAGAACTGATGAGGGTTTTGCCGATGGCAAGGGGACCAAAAGAGTGCCCGATGAGAAGTATTCCTTCTCCGTCCGGAGAATGCCAGAATCCTCCTTTTCAAATGAAGTACCCTTTTTATCCCTAACATTAACTAAAGAATCAATAATATTGTAAAGAATAGTTATATTGTCTTCCCCCAACGAATTTGCATTAGGATATGCCAAAGCAGTCAATCCCATAAGATCACCCAAGGAAACAATTGAACCAAGGCTCACAAGTTGACAAATCTTCTCCTCATCCTTAAGTATGATTAGTGAATCCGCCACAGCGATGGCCTCAAGGTCCAAAATTAAAGACTGATACACACCCCTTCGAAATGTGCTCAGATAACCGACGAGAAGGTCAATATAACGGAGAGGGAGAGGTTTTAATCTCACATCAGCCACATGATGGCGTAAAAGGGAATCACAGACCTCTACTTCACCATTTTCTTTTACAAGACGGATCCCTCGAGAAGGGTAGGGCATTGACGGCACTAGCCGGGTTTGTAATGCCCACCACTTTTGGGGTTGCAGATTCCGAATAACTCCTAGAATGGAATGAAATAGGAGAAAAAATGAGAAAGGAGGGATCTACCTTCTGCTGGGGGATTTAGAAGAGTTCAAGGGGACCTTGCCGCTTCTTTCTATCCCTCAATCGCTAGATCCAGAAGGGCTCATGCTTCTTTCTGTCATAGACCTTCATTTATAATGAAAAGGGAAAATGTACCTAAGCACTTAGGCTGAATCAGCCTAGGCAAACAGATCCTCCACCAGAAGAACTCAAATGAACTTGATGCCTACAGACGGAGAAGAAAGCCAGTAAGATGCTAGCCGAAAAGGATTGTGTATCCTACATTGAATTTTTGCCCTACATCTCATGTCTCCACTGTCCACTATTCGAACTAATAGCACACTCCCTTTAAACTTCAAGCAAAAATCCACCAACAGTCCTTTGTAATGGAATATTTTTGTTAAAGGATGAATAAAGCAATTGTCCTAGAATTTGATGATGCACTCTTTTTTTGTTTTAGGAACCACTAGATGTGTTGGATTTTTGTCTTTTAATTGGAGCTCTAGCTCTGAGGTTGTGTTTGATAATGATTTGGACAAAATTTATTTTTAACCAAGATCATTATCAATCAAGAAAACAAAGTTTGCTTAATCTGGAAAGCTATTCCATCTTATTCTATAAAAATTTGATAGAAACCAATCTTTTGCAAAAGTTTGGATGAATTAAACTAGAAACTGTGGATGGATTTTTTTAGGGGTTGATGTAGAATTATTGCCGTGTCCACTCACATTGATAGTTCTTTGTGATCGCCACTTGTCTTTTGCTATACCAGCTAACAAGACACCTACGGGAGATGGGTTGATTTGTTAATGCAGGTTCTCGGTTCACTGGATCGACGGTAGGGTGTCGTCTAACGGCTTCCTCATGCTTATGTAGTATTCCTTCCCTTCAAAACAAATAAGAAAAACAGATACCGATTAGACTAGGTGTAGTAAGTAGAATTAGAAAAAGAAATAAACAACATGAATAACTAGATTAATACTAACCGAGGGGTTGTCCCCGCATGCATATGCCATGAGCTATATTAATAACATGCAATGGATTTATGTCAATGAAAATGCAATAAGAAAAATACGCCCTTTCACCCTCGTGAGCTTTGGAGTAGATGGAGGAGGTGGAGGTCGATCAGACGGAGCTCCAGAGATGTGCTATAGCTTTGAAGGAGGTTGGATCTCTGAGATCTAAGCTTCTAAGGGCTTGGAGATAGAAAAGGGGACAGAAAAGCTCTCTTTTTCTCTCTCTCTCTCTCTAGGGTTTGAACTGGTTCTTAGGGTTTTTGAAGTGCCTCCTCAAGATTTTAATGTGTCTCTTTGGGTTGATGACTTAGGAGGTCTATTTTTAGAGTTTGGGGGCTCCAAATCTCATCATTGACAAGTGGGAGATCAAATGCTTTTAGAATGGCAGAAAATCGAGATATGATGTCGTTGTCGGTTGACTAGGTGATAGAATCATCAAGTCACCACCTGAACAGGCGACAAGTCTTAAGATTTCAATTTTAGATGTATGCAGTGAATCAGCACCTAAAAGGCAATGAAATCTGCCACATAAGCCAATCGCCGATGACATAGGCATCAAATTACCAAAAAGGCATTTTTTGAAACATTAAGATCATAAAATATCAATTACAAATCTATTATCAAATATTGACCAAATCAATTCTGAAAAATCATACTCATAATTGAAGATATTTTGAATTAATTTCCAAATTCAAAATCCACTTAAAATGTTAAATAAATTAGATTTGAAAATCAAATCTTTAATAATTACGAGAAAACTCAATTAAAATCAATAATGTATTTGATTTAAAATAGATTGGCAATTATTTGGATATTTTGAATTTTATCTTTTTTCTTTTAGCATTATCATGAATTAAATATAAGCTATAACAATAACATGTGATAACTTATCATAAAATCTCATTTTTGGTAAAAATAAATGTAAGTGATCTTAATTATCCAGTCATCCAAATTTCAATAATTGCTGGAATTATTTAGCATTTATAATGATTTATATGATAAGCACATATTATTTAAATGTTGGAAAATTATAGAAATTATAATAATTATGGAAAAATCATGATAACATTTTTAAATGTGCCATATATCATGCTAAGGCCTAGGATGACAAATTATATGAGAAAGAAGGCCCTGGATTATAGTCGCTTTTTGAATCGACGCCTAGAATTCTAACTGTCGCTTGAAGTGGCGACTACTCTTGTCGCCTATCAAACAGGCAACATCTTAGTTTTTTGCAGTTTACCCCCTGTCTTTTATCTTAATCCACAAAGATGCAATAAAACTCGGAAAAACATAGAAATTCCATGGAAAAATCTGGAAAAAGGGTTAGAGATCCTTAGCCACGTGATCTGGGGCACCTCAAGGGTTCTTAGCATAGGTGAAGTTTGGGAAATGCGAAAATGGGATATCTATAGAAGTAATATTCTATTAAAAAGTCATAAACTATAATTGTTGCCAAAGACAACCTTAGTCTATAATTCTAACTTTAGCACGAGTTTTGGCTCAAAGGTGTTGGATTTAATCATTGGCGATATTATGGAATCCAATTCAAAGCTTCAAAGCACAACTCAGCAAGTTTGTGCTCATCGCTCATTGGTTCACTTATATTAGTCTTTTGTTGTGCCCTTAGGAGATGTATTATGATTAGATGTTCCTCTTATTTTGATGTTAACGTGTTAAGTCAATGGTTTAGTTGCAAGCTATAAAACAAGTCTATAGTAGGTCATTGTAGAGTTTTTTTTAAATTTATTTGTGAATAATAAAGGTCTACACATAATGAAACATGCAAAAACTAACCTTTCCAAAGTTAACATCGATGGAAGGTTCATCTCATGAGTGATCCTCTCTTTCAAAAAAATCGAGACCAAAATAGAAAGAATGCGATTATTTTTAAGTGTATAGTAAACCATACAAGAAAAGCACACAAAACAAATAACTACAACAAATATATACCTAGAGGATTTTCTTAATTTATGTTAATACTATGATCATTGATCGATTTCACTATATGTTTCACAATCAATTTATTTTGAAGGAATTTGCATGTATATCATCGAGATCTGTCGAAAATACACGTATATCATTATGATTTTAAGAAATACACACATACTACTAAAATAGTGAATATTGAACACATGCACTATTGCCATTACACCCTAGGTTTTAACATAAGTTAAGACGTAACCCATCTACATAAAATGACGAACCTATCCTCTTTTCAGTTAACATTCATTTGTCAAAAATACACATATACCATCGAGATCTGTCTTGTATACCACATATTAATTCATTACAATTGCAAATTGTCAACGAGCCAGGTAGTGGAGGAAGATAATGAGTTGCTTGAAGGAGAAGTTGAGAAAATAAGATGGGTTGGTGGAAGAAGATGAAGTTAGGAGAAGAAGATCGGAGGAGAACAATATGGGTTGCTAAAAAGAGAAGAAAGGTTGCTAAGAGAAGAAGTTGGATTGCTAGAAGGAGAAGAAGTTAGGAGAAGAATGGGGGTAAGAGAGAGGGTTTAAATAATAGAAATGACAAGTAACTCTTAGATTTCAACGGTTAGGGACATTATAGGCATATTATGTTATAACATTAACTTTATCAGTCATTTTAAGTAATATTTCATCCATTTCTAATCCGCAAACTAACTCAATGGTATATGTGTTAAATTTGTACCGTTTCAATGGTATGTATGTATTTCTCAAAACCATAATGACATTTGATTAGCTCATAATGCATACATATTTTATTTCTATATTTATCTATTTTATATATAAATAATGCTACCCATGGTTTTATGTAAATTTTGCAGGAACCTGAGGACTTAGAAAGAATCTAGAAAAAAATAAGGACAAAAGAATAACGGTGTCAGAAAAAAAGAGATTTTTGTATGGAAAATTCTAAAGCTACATCAGGAGGTTAAACGCACATTTTCCATGTGCCTAAATATTGCGAAAAATATCAGCCAACAAGTGAAAGAAGTCAAAGGAGAACCTGGATGACGTAAACGCCTCCAATCTTCCAAATGTAGATCCAATGCCTCCCAAGCACCAACATAGGGTATGTTTGACTTAGTCTTCGGTGGATATAACTCTCAGTTGTAAATATCTTATATTCAAAATTAAATTTTGTATTCGGATTTGTCTCCGATGTAAGTAAATCTCTGTAAGTCTATAAAAGGACTCCTTGTGTAGATCTAAAGGGGAGCTTCCACCTTCTAGACTTAGACTTTTTCTCTATTGTTGTGGATGACTCTCCAGCATTGTTTCAATTGTAATCTCATGTTTTTATGGATATAAGTTCATTTTTCCTTTCAATTATGTCTTAAATTTCACTCCCCTTCATCTTTTATTTTGATGTTGTTTGTTATCATACTTGGCTAAATCTCTAATTCAAGGGTAGAGATGAAATTTATGTAGATTGAGAAGTATGATCTTTTTTTTCTCTCTTTCTCTTTATACTTAATGCCATGTATGTGGATTAGATGTATATTGCATAAATCACTCATGAATCGATAAACTTTAATAGACTAACATTGATATCATCTTTTTAGTCTATGCTTAGGAATATTTAATTAAGGATTGTGTATATAATCGTGATTCCATCATACATCATCTAATTTAGTTTGGTTTGTGTGTTTTTATTCTTTGACTTGATATTCTATGATGCATATACAGCATATAGTTTGTGCTTGTTAGAATAAAAATCATTGAATCAAATTATTTAGATCAATAGAGAGGAAGGGAATAAATATGATCGTGCATTCTAAATTCTATATAAATGGATTCGAAACCCTAGATATATTTTAATTGATTTGATTGCATCCTCATAGACTAGTGCTAAAATTTTCCTTTCATATCAATTTCTCTCAAATCTATTTCAATAATTGATAATAAATCTTTGTTTTTAAAACACTTTTCTTTGTGAGATCAACCTGTACCTTCATATGTATTATATAATACATTGTGTACTTGCGGTTAATTAAAATATTTACATCAAGTTTCTGACACCATTGCCGGGGATAAGTGTTTTAACATTGATTTATTGTTAGTTATTTCTTTCTTCTCATTTAAAAAAATAAAGACATTTACTTCATTTTCCTTGTTTTTAGAGATATTGTTGGAGATCTAGAAGAGAATAAAGCAAAAATTTCCATTTCTAAGATAGTAGTAGCGCCAATTTACACTTCTGACGCCTCCAAGGTGCCAAGGTCAGAAATTTATTATCATATCTTACATTCAATTATTTTAGGATTTTTCTAGAATCCTATTTTAGGGTTGATATCTTAACACAATTTCTGGAATTTTCTCAATCACTAATTGAAAATCAACCCTCAACTTGAATCAAATTAAAGATTTCATAACAAGATAGAAACCTACTGTAACGCCCCAAACCTGGGCACGTTACTTAAATCATAGTATTATCAGCAAAATTACACTAATTACAGTAAAATTAAATAACTATAACTAAGGCTCACCTTCAGGAAACAATGTGCGGCTAGAAGCTCTGACTCTGGCACCGGAACTCAACTGCACCCAAACAGCACCTGAAAAACAAACAAGCACCCGTGAGTGACATCTAAGTCACCCAATACGCGCTTCAAACACACAAAACCACAAAATCTCTGTAAAACCATTAAAATTCAGCTTTTTAATTTTCAAGGTTTGGGTTTCTTTTGGAAATCCTTTTTTTTTCTTTTTAAAACATCCTTCAATTTTTTCATTTTGTTTGAAATCACATAGGAATTTGACCCCAAAACCAAAATCTATTCAAAACCCATCTTTCTTTTCTTTTTAAAACGTTTGGAAATTTATTCCAAATCATATTTTTTTTCAGAAACACACATTTTACATTTTCCTTTGAAAACATTTGGAAATCATTTTCCAAAACATGTCCTTTTCAATAGTTAAGATTTCTTCTCAAAACCAAAATCACTTTCAAACCTCATATTTTTGACTAGATCTAACCTAAAACGCAATGCCTCTGGGCTCAAAACCAAAATCATACATACTGGTAGGTAACTGGTTAAAACACAATTCTCATTTTTATTCTAGGATTTTTAAGACCATTCATAAGTTCATTCCCAGACAAACCACATTTCTTTTCATTTCTTGTAATCACATTTTTTTCTTATTCATTTCCACTTTTCTTTACTATTGTTACCTTGATCAGGGATAACTAGGCACATAAGCAGTAAGTGAGGACATCATGTCCCCAACCTCCCTCCACTACCGTAGTGAAATTTCCCGTGCAGGATGTCACCGCCCTGGCCAACCTGCCTCAATCTTTCCCATATATGCACGGGGATACATTTTTGTCTGATGCCCCATCGGTGACCTGAACAACTAGATACAACAACCCAGGCTCAGCCTACACCGTCGATGACCCGAACAATTAGGTTTAACAACTGAGGCTCAATCTATACCATCACGAGCTCGGTGACCCAAACAACTAGGTACAACGACCTAGGCTCAGTCTACACTGTCTCAAGCTCGGCAACCACAGTCGTGTCTGGCAACTGGTTTCATTGGAGCTGCATACTCCTACCACATTGTCGACACCAACCCCCGTGGTTCCTTAAGATATTTTTAGTGTTTCATTTCAAAACTCTTTAAGCTTTTCTTTTCAAAACCATTTCCATTTCATTCTTTTTCATTGCAAGAATCTATTTCCCATGCAATACTTGACCCTCTTGAGGGGTCCCAACTCGATTCATGAAAAACCATGCTTTAAAAATCATAAATTGGGCCTCATGCTCAAAACCACACACACTCAACCATTTAATTCATTTATAGGGTCTAAAATCCCAAAACCATGCCCAATTCCACTTATTTGGGTCCTATATTCCTCCATGCCATTTGCTTGGGGAAAACACCACCAACACATGTTTATTGTCCATTTAAAACTTTTTATTTCCATTATTCGTGCCCATTTATTCACATGGGCTATGGGATGAAAACGACAAGCCGAATTGGAATTCGGTATACCGAAAATTACTGATTTGGTATACCGAATTCCTTCAGTATACCGAAACTCCCTGTTTCGATCGATCAGAAGATCTCGGTCTACCGAAACTAGGGATCCTGGCTAAATTTGTCAGGATTTCAGCATACCAAATGAGTTCGGCATATCGAATTTCCCGTAGACAAGGCACACCCTTGTTTTGGTCGATGAAAATCACCCAAAGTGGGAGCCTCAATCGGACCTCCCAACCACACATCACAAATTACCATTAAATTATGGGGTGTAGACTCTTGAGTCTACTTCAAAACCCCTCAAACATTCCTCAATCCATTAGCTATGTGATTCATACGAAAATCACAAATCGGAGGAGCTCAGTTAAACCTACTGTAGCTTACATCCCTGTAGACACCCTGATTTTGTAGTCACTTGGCAGCAGGCTCCTCTAGAAGAAGCTCTAGTTGCAACCACCACCTTTAAACCCTAACTCGATCAGAACCCTAGACCCACTCAAGCCCACACAAGCCCAGTAGGCCCACTCAAGCCCACACTAACTTAATCCAAGCAATAACCACTAATTAAAACCAAAATTAAACAAAACCAACTAAAATCAACCAAAAAACATTTGAAACCCTAATTAAAATCAAAATCACGCAAAATCCACTTAAAACATTTAAAATCCAAATTAATCAAGTGAAAACCCTAATTAAAATCAAAATCAAGCAAAATCTACCTAAAAACATATAAAATCCAAATTAATCAAGTGAAAACCCTAATTAAAGTCAAAACCAAATAAAATCCATTTTTAAACCACTTTAATCCATTTAATTTCAAGGAAAACCTAAATTAAAATCAAAAAACCCAAAAAACCCTAAAGTCATTTAAATAAGTTAAAAACCCCTAATTTGAACCCAAAACTTTAATTAAAATCCAAAAAATACAAAGTTCAACTCAAAATTCTAAAAAACCTAATTCAAACTCAAGACTTTAATTAAAATCCAAAAAACCCTAATTAAATTAAAAACGATGTTTAAAATCTAAAAAATTAAATTAAAACCCAAAATTACAATTAAAACCCAAAAACTTTAATTAAAGCCCAAAACCTTAATTTAAACTAAAAACTCTAATTAAAATCCAAAAGAACCTAAAGCCCCTAAAATAATTAAAATCCTGAAAATCCCAACTTTAAAACCAACCAATTAAGTCACAAAATCCCTAAATTAAATCACAAAAACCCTAAAATAATTAAACTCTTTAAACCCTAAAAGAAAACAATAATCCTAAAAAAAAATAAATCTAAAACCAAGTAATTAAAACCTAAATCATAAAATCAAAGTCATAAACCTAATTAAAATCAAAAACAAAACCAAAATACTAAAACAAAACCCTAAAAAACCTAAAACCAAAAAAAAAAAAAACCAAAAGCCCAAAAACCAAGCCCAGCCCAGCCCAAACCACATTCGATTAAAAACTTAGGAAACGGGAAAATAAATGAATAGTGCCTTCTTCTTCCCCTCGCCATCACTCCTCCCACTCCCTCCTTCCCATGTTCTGGCCAACCGCTTGCCACGACCCACGATCCCCTCGTGCCATCCATCCCCTTAAGAAGCTCGAGAAACCACCCATGGGACCTAATCTGGAACAGAACTGGAGAAAGCGGAGAGAAGAAAACCAAAAAACAGAGATCGCCGGAGAGACGCCTGCCAAAGCCTTCTCTTGCACTCCCCTCATCCAGAACGAGCCCTAGCCATCTTCCCAAGCCCAATCCATCTTCCCAAGCCCAATCCATCTCCCCAAGCCCTTCGCCAAGCCCCAGAACCCCCTGACCTCTGCAACCAGAGCAGTCTGCCGGAGCGTCGTTGCCGTCACCGGAGGACAACTAGGCCACCATCTTGGTAAATTCTTTCCCATTTGGCACTGCATATCACTTTTATCATCTGTAGAGTTCATTCGAGCCTTCTCGGTCAAGTTTTAGTGAGCTTAGAGGCCCTATGTGTCGCCTTCTTCCTCCTCCGGTGGTGGTTCACCACCACCGGCGAGGTCTCAAACCACTTGGAGGAGGTCCTATGGGCCTTCCTTCCCCCTCATCTCCTTCCTCTTCTTCCTTGAGCCACCGTCGCTCAGAGGCAGACTTCCTATCCTTCTTGTGGCCAGCCAACCACCGCCGTCGCTGCTGCACCCATCGCCGGAGCCAGAGATGGGCGGAGCGACCCACGCCATTCCAGCCCCTCCTGCAACGCCCAAGAGAACCGCCGTAGGCTCCCAGAGCTTCCCCAACCGTTTTTCGCTCTCCTCCATCGCTGCAGCCCCTCCCCCGACGTCGACGGGGCGCCTCGCTGGAGCCCACGAAGGGGGGAGTGCCCCACGCCATTCCAGGTCCATCCGCGACATTCCACAGCCCCACCGTGCTTCCCCGGAGGTTCCCCGATGCTCGTCGCGACAGCCCAGCCTCCACACCGCCTCTAGAAGCCTTCGCCATCGTCTTCTCCGGCGTCGACCGCCGCTCGCCGAAGCGCGAGGTGGGGGAGGCCTCTCAGGCCTCCTCAGTCCAGCCCGCTGCCTTGGAGATGTCCGCCGTGAAGTCCCTTTGCTTCTCTAACCACCGTCGCCACCTTCCTGCCGCTGCTGGCTCGCCAGAGTTCGCGTCGGAGAGGTATCGCTGGCGATCTTTGAAATAAATAGATTTAGGATTCTTTTTCCTTTTAGTTTTTAATAATTACATTTAGATCCTGAATATAATTACTTATAGGTACCTTGAATTTCTTTTAGGTCCTTTTCTCTTACATCCAGGTCCTTTTTCCTTAAATCTAGGTCCTTTCTTACATCCAAGTCCTTTCTTATTACTTTAGGGTCCTTTTTTTATTACACTTAGGTCATGTATTTTTGTGTTTAAGCCTCTGAAGTTTTAAATAAGTTTCATTTCTTTATTATTTTTGTAAATATTACATGATTTGTCCTGTTTAAATTTTAATTTCATTTCTAGTCCCATTTATTTTTGTTTCGTTACAGTTAGGCCCCTATATTCATGTTTTCTTTGCAAATGAGTCCTGAAATTTATTATGTGACCCCTGACTTTTCATATTTTAAAATTGCATTGTAAATATTACACTTTTTGCCCTATTTAAATTTTAATTGCATTTACATCCTATTCACGCATGTTTTATCACACTTAAGCCCCTGAGATCATGTTTTCATTGCATTTAAGTCCTGAACTTTTGCATTTTGGTTCCCAGTGTTTTTTGAAAAGAGTTTCCTTTGTAAAATTTGTATTTTAGACCTTAAAATTATCCATAATTACACTGATCATGTAAGAAAACTTGATTTTTATCACATTTTGATCCTAAAATTTTGCAAATCAGTCTCTTAACTTAATCAATAATGTTTTTAAATAGGAAAATTTACATTTGGGTCCTTGAAGTTTTTTAAAATCATTAATGATTGTTTTTATCGCAATTTAAATCACATTTTCACTTGTTTCACATTTATTGATCACATGTACATGTAAACTCACCACATGAATAAAGTTTCCATCAAAAAACTTTGTTTTCAATATAAATGAATATCTGATTTTACATTTTTTTTAGATTTGCACCCTATGTGGGAATTTTGCACAGTAGACCCTAGTTTTTCAAGAAATTACCAAAACTATAATTTTCACACATGTCACATCACATAGCCACATTTTCTTTAAATTTTACATCCTAGCATCCAGAAAAAACTTTTTAAACACATTTTTAACCATAAACCTTTCCTTTCTGTGAATTTTGCAAATTAGACCCTAAGTTTTTAGGGAATTATTTGAGTACAATTCTTACATCCTAGTGTCATATTTTCCTTTGATCCATCACTTGTACACTAGGATAGAAGTTTCTGAGTGCATTTTGATCCAGGTTTTCATCCTTTTTTGTGAATTTTGCATTTTGGTCCCTATACTTGTCCTTTATTGTTTTTACATTATTTTATTGTTTCAAGACCTTTTCTTTTGCATGTTTTCTCCTTTCTTGACATTTTTTCATACATTTTGGCATTCCTTAGACCATGCATTGTCCCCAAGCATGCATTCATCACATTTGACCACTGAAATGACCAAATTGCCCTTGTGTCATCAATTCATGCACATGTGTGTTTGTTATTACACCAAGTCATGCATAACCGTTGTCCAAAGCATTCCTTTTACCCATTTAAATACATTTCCATATATTTTACACAGTTTTGCTGTATTTGCACATCAGTCCCTCCTTTTTGGATAAGTTTGCATTTCATGCATTCTTCTGTGGATTTTTCTCTCATCTGTTCTCGGGTTCCTTCTTCTGATATTTGATTTGACTATCTTTATTCCGTGTTTTCGAATTTTTTTCGATTTGACTTGGATTTCATCGCCCGAGGGCATATATTAACAGG
Source organism: Posidonia australis (assembly GCA_024699735.1). NCBI lineage: Eukaryota > Viridiplantae > Streptophyta > Magnoliopsida > Alismatales > Posidoniaceae > Posidonia > Posidonia australis. The sequence goes on along the minus strand of JAMKQA010008769.1, from coordinate 9,103 downwards.
CCTAAAGGCCGACATTGGCCCCACCACAGATTATTTTCCCTTTTCGATTTTCACGGCCGTTTCCATGATTCCAATGACTCGGGTTGACCCCACTTTCTATCCTTTTGACCCCAGTATTGTTTTCAAGACTATTATTTACAAAACATCGTCATTTTATGTGATTTTCTTCTCATCTCACCATTTACCTATTATGTGAGGATTTCTTTGCAATTTTTTCGTTTGGCTCTCTTCGATGTTTTCTGCACTCCGAATAATTTGGGTTTGTTGAATTTTTAATCCCCTTGACACCAATATTGTTTTCTAAGCCATTCTTTACAAAAAGATCATCATTTTATGTGAATTTCTTACATGTCGCAGTTTTCCTATTTTATGTGGACTTCTTTGCAGTTTTCCCACCTTGACTTCTACGATATGCTTTCTTTGATTCTAACGACTTGAGTTAGTTGCATTTTTGACATTTTTGAGACTTGCGTGATTTTTCGAGCCTTTCTCGCCAGAAACTTTGTCATTTTATGTGATTTTCTTTGCTGTGTCATACTTTGTGATTTTATCATTTCACGAGGATTTCTTTACAGTTTTCACGTACCCTCTTATACATCCATCCAGTCCTGTCTTAACACTCACGTCAGCATGATTAAAACACAATCTAGGCATAGCAAACATTCATTCAGCCTCTAGCAAGCGAATCAGACTAGAAAGACCGAGTTTCTCGGATGTACGGGGGTGCCTAACACCTTCCCCGTGTGTAATAGGAATCCTTACCCATCATCTGGTTAGTAGACATCTGGCCTTCATGTTTACATCTCATTCATTCACTTTTTGTGATTCGTTTGTGGTTTTCCTGGTCTTTCCCTTAAAAGACTAGGTGGCGACTCCTTTTCTTTCCGTTTCCATCCCATCTCGCGCCCTCGCCATCTTGGCATGGCTGTGGCCTCCTCCCTCTGGTGCAACCCCGCATTAGGCCAGGGGCACGGTCATAGGAACTGGTGACTCTGCTGCTTTCAGGTTAGTCTTTTCGCTTGCTTTTTGAGGCTTTGGTGTTACAAGCTTGTTTGTTTGCCTTGCTTGTGATTGTTTGCTTACTTAGAGTGCCTTTTTTACCTTCTTTCACACATTTGCTCTGTCACTGCACACACATGCTATATATCTTGCCTTTTGATATGATGGATGTTTTCTTTTCACAATCATGATGCCACAACACTTGCACATGCCATGATCATGCCTTTTGTTTGTTGTTTGCTTGCTTGCTTGCCTTACTTGTATGTTTTCTTCCCCTTTCGCACTTGACATGCCTAGGAGAGTAGAGACATATTTGTTTCCCCCTTCTGGTTAAAGTAAAATACACAAACTCAAAGAACAATTAATAAGGCAAAACTAGAGACTAATTTGAACCCTCCCCCTTGGTTAATAAAATGCAAGTAAAAAACTCAAAAGCATACATGCATGATTCATTCATATAGGTGCATGCATTCTTCTCCCCTAAGTCCACCTACAGTTTGCGAAGGACAATTCTGGTAACCCATTCTATGGCTTTGGCGTGGGACATGTTGCTAGTTTGTCCCCCCTTGTTCGGGGTCGTGTCGGTGCTAGTAGAGGGTACAACTCTATGCTACTGCAGGAGACGAGGCCACCAACGCACCACTAGTTCACTACCTGTGCTTTGCCCAAGATTTAGAGCAGGGACCTTTACTTTCTTGCCTGAGTCGGAGACCTATTTACCCATGTGTGATCCCAGAGTAGACGGCCTTCTAGGAAACACTTAGTTGGTGAGAGAGTGCATAATAGTTACATCCATACGCATGTGCATTCATGCCATCATAATAACATTGCATTTATGTCTTGTTTTACTCACATCAGGTTTTCCTATTGCCTGTTTGTTTCTTCCAGGATAGCGAGCGAGTTCCTCTGCCAGATCTCGAGCGTCCCTATTTTTTGATTTCCACTTTAGTGACAGATCTCGCCCATCTTTTTCTTAGTTACTCGTCGTTGCCGATGATAGCTCGTCCTAGGACCCATCCTTGGCCTTACCGCCGTAGTCCGATTCTCACTCGCTCTCATTCCACCATGGCCCAATGCCCCGGTGAGCCTTTGACTTCTGTTGCTCTTGAGGTGACTACCTCTACGGTCCCTCCTTTGACACTGATTTCTCTAGCCACTCCTCCTGACAGTCGTTTCCTAATGGTTGGGAATTCCTCAGGCGTCGGAAACTGGCAGGCTCACTCCACTGTAGAGCTAGTCATCGAGGCCGTCACTGTGACAGCCACACACATTCCAGAGACCCAACCATTGTCTTATCCTCTAGTTGGACCTACTACTTTTAGCACCCAACCACCTGCGGTGACGTCTTTGTTAGGATCTCTCTCTGCTGGACAGTTTGAAGTCCCACCTCCACTTGGATCCTCTATGCCTTTTGTTGTGGTTTCTAGTACTGTTACCGACGGGTCTCATGCCCTCCCCGACCAGTAGCTTCTTGAGCTCGCTCAAAAGCTATAGGGCATGGGATTCTACATCCTTCCACCTTCTGCTGCTCCTCCGATGGTTCCAGTGGTCCTTGTGTTGCCGTCACCTGCATATCATGCTGCACCCACTACACCACCCCTCCGACCATCGCCCCAACTTTTTTTGACTTCAATGGCGATGGGACCGATTCTGCCTGTAGTTTCCTCTCAAGTCACCACACAGCCTTTCTCCTATGCACCTAGTGGCCAGCCTTTAGGTTTGGCTGGGGAACAGCACCCTCACGTCTCATTTCCTGGCTCCGTCTCGGGACAGCAGCTATGCCCCACTCACACTGCACCTCACATAGCACATCACACATCTGCCCTTTCCTCCCTGCATCAAAACCAAGTTTCTACATACACCCCACAACACTTTGTACCAAGACACAGGTACGCTAACCATTGTGCACTGACACTAGTAGACGCGATGGTGGATCCGGAGGAGCACCTCGGTGCGACCCATGTGGCGTACGTAGGACCAACCCTGGCTGCATCACCCTTATCAGCTGCTCCAGATGCCCTCCATGCTAGGGTGGGCGATCTTGAGAAATCACTTCGACAAGTGTAGGGAGGAGACTGCCAGACTTACTAATTCCAGGACCTTTGCTACTTCCCAAAGGCTACTCTCGCACCGAACTTCCAAGTCCCGAATTTCAAAAAGTACAATGGTAAGGGCTACCCTATCTCGCATTTAAGGGCGTACTGCGGAGATCTCGCATAGCTCCATGCTGACAAGAGGTTACTGATCCGTCTTTTCCAGAAATGTCTAACCAGTCCTGCACTGAAATGGTTTACCTCTTTAAATATGGCCCAGATAAAGACTTGGAACGACCTTAGTCAGGCGTTCCTGGAACAGTACTCCTTTAACTTCGACTTGGTCCCTAAGCGTAAGGACCTTGCCGCCACCAAGCAGAAGCCCCACGAATCATTTGGAGAGTATGTCAGGCGTTGGCGTGCTCTCGCTTCACAAGTTTGGGATAAACCATCTAATGTGGAATCCATTGAAATGGTTATCCCAAGAGCGCAGCCAACCACTGGGGCCCTGCTTAGCATACAACCCATCACCACTTTCACATCGCTAATTCATGCAGGTGCTCGCGTAGAAAGTTCGTTGCGTAGTGGTAGCTTCCCCACGCTCACAGCATTCGCCAAACAAGCTGCGTCCCCTACTTCTGTCCCAGGAACAAGTGGTAGTAATACTAGCTTTGGTGCAAATGGTAACGCCAATAAGAGGAGGGATCCCCCCCGAAACGCCGTTGCATACGTTGGACCTCCTACAACGCCTGTTGACGCAGGACGCCCATCTCAGCAGCACTTCGCTTATGCACCCACGCACAGAGCACCACACACCTCTCACATTACCACGGTCGCTGAGCCAGTGTATCCCGTCGCACCGGCAAGGCAAGGACCGTACCAAGGTCAGGCACCCTTGAGCGTCGTCCTCCCAAAGGTACAATCACTCCTGAAGTTCCTAGAAGTCCGCCCACCGCCGCATCCATTGTCGGGGTGGTACAAGGCAAACTTATTCTGCAACTACCATCACTCCGCGGGGCACGCGACGGATAGTTGCTTCGCACTCCGGCATGCTATTCAGGACCTGATTGACAATAAGGTCATTGTCATTCACACTCAGCAGATGGAATCAACACGAACACAAGCATCTACATCTGTCCCTGATCCTCCTAGCATTGTTAGACAACCTCTCCCCGAGCATGACCGTTCAAATGCTCCAGGGACCTCTAGGATCCGTGCTCTCTTTCTCACCTCGTCCAATGTTCCCACATTGGACCCATCGGATTTGATTCATGATTTGTCCACTCCGTCTCCACAATCTTTGTATCACTCTTTTCTTGAAGGTTCAAGCTTCGCAGTGAATATGATCCAACTCACTGCTAGACCAGATTATCCAGCAACCCCGATAGCACACCCACCATCACCTAGTGCTCCAACAATCCTGCTAGCACACTCACCCCTACCAACCACATTAGTGACCCTACTAGCACAACCCCCTCCATCTATAGCACCAGTCACCCTGCTAGTTCATCCCACCACACAGTCTCCCCAACCTATATCCCTACCAGTTTTACTGGATGCAGGCCTACCCGTTATTCGGCCAGAGGAAGTCACTAGGGCACCCGTGGTCGTTAATTTGACTCAGAATATCCATCACATGCCCTATAACTATGCCCAGAGATGTGTGCCGAGATCACGCGTTTGGGGCGGGTATACACGGTCTCACCTCCTAAGCCTAAGCAAACCCGACCCACTGTAGATCCACCACAGCTAGAAAGCCATCCAGTGAAGCCCACCACTGAGGAAGCCTTGACAAAGTCCTCTTCCACCACAGCTAAGCCTGTAGCCGACATCACTACTCAACTTAAAAAGGTAAAGGCTGATATTTCCATTTGGGACTTGATTCACACTTCGGTCGAGCACCGAGAGGCCTTCCTTCAGGTTTTCCAGGCCGCCCATGTAGCCCCCACTATAGAACCTGTAGCCCTCGAGACGATGGTAGGTATGATTGTCACACCCTAGGTTATCTCCTTCATGTCCCAAGAATTACCTCCAACGGGGATCAATCACAACCAACCATTATTCGTAACCGTTCAGTTTAAGAACTTCCGCATTCCCCTAACTCTGGTCGATAATGGCACAGGCGTAAATGTTTGCCCCTTGTGTATAGCAAGTAAGCTTGGATTCAAAGCCTAGGATATTGTGCCAGTGGTAAAGGGGATGACGTCGTTCGACAACACGCACCACAATGCATTATGCTTGTTGGTAATCCCTCTTGTCATCGGTTTGGCTGAGTTTGACGTGGAATTCTACGTCGTGGATCTTGAACCTTCATTTAATCTTCTGCTTGGGCGCCCTTGGCTCCACAAGCATCAGGTCATCCCATTGACTCTCCATCAAATGATAAAGTTCAGTTGGGGCGATAATATCGTTACCGTCATGGCTGAAAACTTTGAGAAGGAGAAGATCAGTGTAGTGTCAACCTTGTCCCATCAGACTGTCTCCTTTCACTTCGAGCCCTCAGATCTTCTATTCCAGGTTAATCGGTTTGAGCCGGTTAATTTCATTCTCGAATTTGAACGTGTCAGCTACGCACTTGTCCGTAGCAACCCCTCCAAGATGGTTGAGAATTTATGTCGTCGTTTGGGATATTAGAAGGGGACACCTCTCGGGAAGTACGGTCAGGGGATCGCAGAGCCTGTTGCCACTGAGGAGCGAAGAGATCGAGTAAGGGCTCGGTTATGAACAGCTATGTCAAGAAGATAGTTCACGAAACTTGCGGAAATCGAAGCCGAACCACTCTCCCGCTTGCACTAACTTTGTTAGTGCAGGCATTCTCAGTCAAGGGAAAAGTTCAGACTCGACAGAGCTAAAGTGAGACATCTCATCAAGCACAGTCAAATGCATAAGCATCAAGTACTACTGCTCCGAAGAAGACCCAGACACCGCAGTATCAGTTCTAGCCACGACAGTCACAGCTCCCTCCACAATTTCAATTCCAGCCGCAGTCACAGTTCCAACCACCATGGTTTCAGTTCCCACAACAGTTTTAGTTCCCACTGCAACTCCAGTTCCAACCATAGTTTCAACTCCAATCACCGCAGTATCAGTTCCAGCCGTATTAGTTCCTGCAGCAGTCATGATGCCAGATGTGACAGTTCCAGTTTCAACCATAACTACAACTCCAGTCACTGTATCAACAGTAGTAGATCCCGCTTCTGCATCAATTCCCATCACGACCTCAGTCACAAAAGTGATCCTAGAGGTAGGTTGTGAAGCCTCTATAGGACATCATGTGACAGACCCACTTTCCCAACACACTCCGACGCAAGTGAAGCCCGCCCAGATCCAATTATTGGCGTGGAGCACTGATCCCTGCGTAGTACCATTGACATCCACTAGTGATGGTCCAGAGGATGCATATTAGGTGGATCTCGCATCTGACAAGGATGAGGGAGCAATTGTGGAGGCTCAGATGGACGAGGTGCTTCAAAGCATAGAGGTTTTATTTCAAGAGCAGCTCGCCGTTTTGACAGAAGATACCATAGAGGAAGAGAGGCGTCGGAAAGGCAAAGTAGCAATGATCGAAGCAACCTCTCCCTCACCACAGCAAACCCATGACCATTCCACTATCATGGTTTTGAAAGAAGGAGAAGAGACAGTTTACTCTAGACCAAACGAGCTAATCACTCAGTAGTCGGGAGGCGGGTCAAGATGGTACCAACAGCCCAAGCCCCACCTTACGCAAGGTGGGGGCCAAAAAAAAAAGAGACCCTGAGTTGAGCTCAGGGAAGAACGTAGGCGGCGTCACTCCAATCAGTCAGCAACAAGACAGTTGCCAATCAATAGTACCCTTTGTAAATAGCAAAGAAAATCCAAAAAAAATTAGAAAATCCAGAAAACCAAAAACCGAAAAAATCAGCAATAAGTGAAGAAACATTAGAGCCAAGCATTTGACACGAGAGAGGATATAGAACAGGGTGACACAGAGATTGCTTGCCGCCAGTACAAGAATACGAGAGTCAGTGTAACTCTCCTTCGGCATCAAGAGGGCCAAGCATTAGAGCAGATTTGCACCTTCGATATAGTGGATCCTACCTTCCGAGCTCATGGCCTATGAAGAGGAGGATGACAATGGTGCACTTGGGGACGAAGACGTGCTAGCGGAATTCCAGCACCATGATAATGACCCATAATGCCCGAATCTCCATGTGGAGGAGGAGACCGAGCTCGTGAACATCGGGACCGCTGACGATGTCAAAGAATTGCGCATCAGTGCAAAACTCACCCCGAAGTTAAGGGCAGAATTCATCGCCTTCCTCAAGGAATACATAGATGTCTTTGCCTGGACTTACAGTGACATGGTCGATCTAGATGTAGAGGTAGCAGTACACAATCTGCCATTGAAGCCAGATGTCAGGCTGTCAAGCAAAAGCTCAGAAGACGGTGACCCCAGTGGCTACTTAAACTTACGGAAGAAATTATGAAGCAGCATAAGGTGGACTTCCTTAAAGTCGTCTTGTATCCAGAATGGCTTGCAAACATCGTCACAGTCCCAAAGAAGGATGGATGGGTTTGCATGTGCATTGATTATAGAGATCCCAACCGGGCGAGTCCGACGGACGACTTCTCCCTACCTCACATTGACATCCTTGTAGACAATACAGTCGGCCATAAAATGCTATCATTTATGGATGGATTCTTAGGCTACAATCATATCAAGATGGCAGAAGAAGATATGGAGAAGACATCATTCATCACCCCATGGGGAATCTTCTACTACAAGGTGATGCCACTAGGGCTCAAGAATGCAGGGGCTACATATCAGAGAGCTATGACAGTGCTATTGCATGACCTCATGCACCAAGAGGTCAAAGTTTATGTTGATGACATGATAGCTAAATCTAAAGAGCCCGAGGATTATCTAGCCTGCCTGAGGAAGCTGTTCGATCGTCTATGCAAGTACAAGCTCCGCCTTAACCCCAGTAAATGTGCCTTCGGGGTTTCATCTGGAAAGCTTCTTGGCCACATCATTAGCCAAAGGGGAATCGAGGTCAATCCAGATAAGGCCCAGGCCATAATTGACATGCTTCCCCCAACTACGGAGAAAGAAGTCAGAGGACTATTGGGTCGCCTGCAATATATCAGCCGGTTCATAGTACAACTCACACCAATCTGCGAGCCGATCTTCAAGCTCCTGAGGAAGAATGCACAAATCGGTTGGAACGAGGAATGTCAGGCAGCCTTTGACAAGATGAAGTAGTTGTTAGCCAGACCTTTAGTTTTGGTCCCACCAGAGCCAGGGCGACCCCTACTCCTTTATCTATCCGTAACCCAACATTCCATGGGAGCAGTATTGGGCCAGCACAATGAATCTGGTCGTAAGGAAAGGGTGATATATTATCTAAGTAAGAAGTTTAATGATTGTGAGGCTAGATACACTACCATAGAGAAGGTCTGCTTATCTCTAGTCTGGGCAGCTCAACGCCTAAGGCATTATATGATGGCATACCTAGTCCTTCTTCTTTGTCGCCATGACCCTATGAAATATTTGCTCCAGAAACCAACGCTTGTAGGACGGTGTGTCAAGTGGCAGGTGTTGTTTTCCTAATATGATATCACCTTCGTCACACAAAAATCCACAAAGGGACAAGCAGTGGCAGACCATCTGGCTGAGCTACCTATACCAGAGTACCGACCTTTAAGGACCCAATTTCCAGATGAGGATGTGCTGTTCGCTGAGGATGATGATGATGAATCGGAGATGGCCGAGGGGAAGGATCAATGGAGAATGTACTTTGATGGTGTAGTTGTAGACACCCTGATTTTGAGGTGACCCAGGAATGAGTATCCCTATGTTGCTTTGGATGCGATCAGCCCTTAAACCGAGCCCCAAACCATTTAGCCAGAGCCCAAATCAGACATTTTGACCAGGTCTGGTGCACCAAACTGGCGCACCAAATTGGCGCACCAAGGTGGCGCACCAAGGTGGCGCACCAAGTTGGCGCACCAAGTTGGCGCACTAAACAGGCGCCCAGCCGTTTCCAGACCGTGGCTGTTGACCTTCCACCTTCCGGGCTGTTACTCTTGCA
>JAMKQA010008768.1:0-20509 GCA_024699735.1 Posidonia australis | reverse complement strand
AAATAATCTTAATTTTTTTTCTTCTTACCCGACTGTAGAAGCCTTTCCAAGTTGACGGCGATCCATTTTGTTTATTGTAGAACAGAGGAGAAGTCGGTCTCGTAGAACAGAGGAGTAGCCTTTCCAAGTCGACGGCTACTTGCCTGAGTACGCTTTCGTGTCGGAGCCGGAGGTTTATCACAGATGAACGGGAGGAAGAGCTTCTTCAACCAACAAGCGGTTGGAATGGAAGGGATGCTAGGGTCAGAGCAAGACGAAGAGCTTCTTCGCCGGGCGATGGGACGTGACATGACAAAATGGCTGCACAAGTAACTTTTCTCGTTTTTTGCATGAACGAAATGAATGCGTAACACAGATCAAGATTTTGAAAATCGTTACGGAAAGATATCGTATCTTTCATTGACTGCATTCCTTCTTTTCTTGAACGGTGAGGATTTGAAATTGCTAACTAAGATCTACGGTTTGGATTATGGGCCTTACTTTCAAAAGTGAGGCCATGCCTCATCTAATAAGGACTCTATATATATATATTGCTAGACAAGTTTTTGGGGGATCATAGTACATGTTTTGATGTCAAATCTATAAGGAATAAAATACATGTCTTTCAATATTATCATATTTTTCTGTGAACATTCTAATATATCTTACTATGTAATAAATTTCAACAACTTCATTATAGAGATTAGTCTTTTGGATCTGTCTTCTAACAATTATGTTTACACTTAGGTTGTGCTTGAAAACAATTTTTTTTTACATAGTTTATCGAAAAAAGCTAATTTTTTTGTTAAGCTGTATTTTTTATAGTTTTATGAAGGTAAAGAAAAACTTGTTTACTTTATATATTCAATAAACACTTATAAGTTAATCAAAGAACTATATTGTCTTTACCAATGTTGCAAACTACTATCCACTCATCGTCGCATTACTGCCATCCGTCGCCTTCGGCCATCACCGGCACCATTGTCGGCCACCACCACTAACGCTGCCCACTTGCCACCTCTGGCCACCACTATTGCCGTTGCCCACTCGTCGTCGTCGGTCGTTGTCATTGGCCATTAACATTACTACTATCAACCACCATTATTGTCATTAGCTATCACCACCGTCGTCGACCACTACTACCGTCACTATTGCCCGGCGCATCTGTTGCTGTTGTCATCGACTACTATCACTATCGCCGTCATCAGCCACCACCACTACCACCACTACTGTCGCAAGCCACCACCACTACTGTCGTCACCGACTACCACCACCGTCGTCATCATTTACCACCACCGTCGTCATTACCTTAATTCATGTTGTAATTAAAATCAACGTCTAAATATATCATTGGAAAAACTATGACTAATATTCATAGCTTTTCAAAAAACTAACACCCATTAACTTTTTAAAAGCTACCTTAATAGCTTAAAATGAATTAAAAAACTATAGACAGCTTTTTTGGAAAAGCTCAATATGCTGGCTCGTTTACAAACGCTTATTAGACAATAAGCACTTAATACAATAAGTTAGTGTAAAAAAATATTTCCAAACGCTACCTTATTCTAACTTTCAAACAAATGAGATCATAGTCAAACTAGCTATATTTTTAATCTCTTCTAGTTGAAGTCTCATTTTCCAACCTTTATCTGCTCAGGAAAAGCTAGAATTGTATCTGATCACATCTCTATCTATTTAGACGCCTATCCTTTTAGGTGGGGGCTTTTTTCTTTTAGATTTTACAAATCTTGGCTTTTTATTGAAGGCTTTGATTCAATAATCAGCAATTGTTGAACTTCCTTCTCAGCTAATGCTAACCTTGTTGTTAAATTTTCATACAAGATTAAAGTTATTAAAGCCACTATCAAATCTTGGCTAGTTACTCATCGTAATAATCATCAATCTAGACTTCTGATTATTAAATAAATGATCCATAGATTGAATAATCAGGCAAAATTTGCCCCATTATCCTCGTTAGAGTGACAGTAGAAGCAAGACTAAAGATTAAAACACCTCAATCTTCTCAAAGACTAAGAAATTTACTAGCAACAGTGCTTTTATATTCAATAACTTAAGGAAGGAGACTTAAATACCTCCTTCTTTCATAAAACCACAAACTCTAGAAGGAAGAGAAATACTATTACCTCCCTATCTATTGATAGTATTCAAATAGAATCACCTCATCATAATTTGTTCAACAATCTAAGAACACTTCTTTAGCCTCTACAATAAGGCCCCTTCCCTGCATCAGGTTAAACTGAGATAAACTGCTACCAAATAAAATTACCAATTCCTAGGATATAGAGGGTACCTTTTCTGAGGATGAGATTAGAAGCAATGTTTTCTCCCTTCCTTGTGAGAAATCTCAAGGCCCAAATGGATTTCTCTTATGTTTTTATCAAAATTTCTGAAAATTGATCAAGGATGACCTGATTGATGTTTTTCAATTCCTTCACCAAGCCACTGATCCTAATGTTCTCAAAACTATTAATCAAACTTTCATCATCTTCATTCCTAAAAAAGTGAATATTGAGTGTGTCAAAGATTATAGACCGATTAGTCTTCTCAACAATGCTAAATGTTTAGCATCCATGCTCAATCCTTTGCTGAACTCCATTATAGATAATTCTCAAAGTACCTTTTTGAAAGGTCGCAACATAAGTGATTGTTATGTCTTCTACATTCCACCCACTTAAATAGGGAAGTAATGATTAAATTAAACTTTGAAAAAGCATTTGACAATGTCAACTAGAATGTTCTTTTAAATGTCTTGGCAAGTTATGGCTTAGGTATAAAATGACTCTCTTGAATTAGAATGTGCATTTACACTGTTGTAGACACCCCAATATGCTTGCAAATGGGCCAAACCCAACAACCACTCCTCACTCAGGTGCACCTTACAAAACCCTAACTGAACTCTAAAAAAACCTAAATACAAAACAAAACCCTGAACCTAGGTCAAATCCTAAGTTAAACCCCAAACCCTAAAGTCAAACCTCAACCACCTAACTAACTTCCACTACATCCTAACTAATCTAACAAACATAACTACTTCCCTCTTCTCTCCAACAAACACAACTATTTCCCATTTTTCTCCAACAAACATAATTACTTCCCACTTCTCTTCAACAAACATAACTACTTCCCACCTCTCTCCAACAAACATAACCACCTTCCACTCCAGCAATAACAACCAGCCAAGTCTATATATAGCCCATTTTGCAAGTAGAAATGGACTTTTTTTGAGGAACTTTTGGCATTTTTTGCAAAAGTTGAGAGAGGAGAGCTCCCCAAGCCTTCTTCCTCCCAACTAGAGCTACCAAAGAGTTCCTGGAAGAGAGAGGAAGCTCGTGGAGGCGAGAAATCAGAGGTTCGAGCCATCTCCGGTGAGCTCCGGCAGCTTCTGGCGAACTCCGACCATTCACCACACTGCCAGACTAGGTACACCCTTCTCTGACTTCAATTCATGTCAAAAACAGTTTCATAGGTCTCCCTTCATCTTCCCTGAGTGATTCCAAACATGTCAGAGGCTTTCTCTGGCTGGAATTGGAGTTTTAGCCTCGCCGTCGTCGTTTTCCGGCGACCTAGGTAGGGGGATGGATCTGCAATTCAGATCGTGCCCCAAAACAATAGGTCTTCCTCCCCTTGTGCTCCTCATGCCTCTCCGCGCGCCGCTCCGCTACCTCCCGAAGCCTCCACTAGAAGCTCGCCGGAATCGCTCCCAAATGCCGTCGCCGGAGAAGACGACCGCAGCCAGAGAAGGACGCCGAGCCTCCAGCCCCTCCGTGTCGCTCCTAGCCTCCAGAAAGCTTCCACGGCGCCCCCTAAGTACACCGGAGCCTCCGGAGCTGAGCTGCGACCTCTGGAACACACTGCGACCTTGCCCGCTGGAGAAGAAGACGTCGACGGCAGTCAGAGCCCCCTCAGTGTCATCATCCACCGTTTAGGCCCTTGGAAGAGAGAAGATGCTCCACTCGACGTCCCGAAGCCTCCTGGACCCTTGGATCACCGCACCGCAGCCTTTGGAGCTCTCTTCTTCCCCGACGTCGTCATCGGAGTGCTTCGACGGCGAGGGAGGTAGGAGGCCCACTCCTGTCGTTGGATTCTCGATCCGATCCGTTGGATCTTCTCCCTTCCTTCTCTTCTTACTTTCCATGGGGTCTGATCTAGCCTTTAGTAGCCCCGACGGCGGTCGCCGACGGCGGAGCTCTGTCACCGGCGGTAGTCGCTGTTTAAAAAATTTTAAAAAAACATTTTTCTTTTAACAAAATTCTATAACATTCTGTTTGTTACATTTAAATCCTTTTCTTTATTACATTCAGGTCCTTCTCTTGCGTTTGGGTCTTTGATCATTTTTTTAAAATCGTTTGAATAAAGTTTTAACTGAAAATATTGCAATATGTCCCCTCATGTTGCATAATAAAGTTTTCCAGGCTTGCAAATTGCATTTAAAACCCCTAAGTTTTCTGAAAATCATTCTGAATGCATATTTCTCTCGGTAACTTGCATTTTAGCCCTTGAACTTTTCTGAAACTCTTCTGAATGCATATTTCTCTAGTTAAATTGCATTTTAGCCTGAACTTTATTGAAACTCTTCTGAATGCATTTTTATCTGGTTAAATTGCATTTTAATCCCTAAACTTTTCTGAAATTACACTGAATGCTTGTTTTCTAGGATAAAATTACTGAATTGCCCCTGAAACTTTCTGATTTCAACATGGATTCTTTTCCTTGCATTTTTACCCTGGATTTCCACGTAATTGCATTGAATGCATGTTTTGATGGCATAATTGCATTTTAACCCCTAGAAACCTTCAATTTGGTTAAAAATGCACAGATTTACACATTTGACCCTAGATTTCTTCAAAACTACATGAAATGTATCCTTCTATGTATTTTTGATGATTTGGCTTCAAAATTTCTGTTTTCATTCAGAATTTGGGTTTTTTGCACAAAAGCCCTTGGAATTCACACTTTTACACTCTCACTGGCATTTTGCAGATTTTGTCGTAGCTTTTCTTACAAGTTTTCTCGCATTTTCTTTCTTGCATTGTGCACGCATTTCTAGCTTGCATCAAGCTTAGTTTTCTCATCGTTTCCCGGATTTCCCCCGCTTTCCACGTTTTCTTGACTTGATTTGGCTTTCCATCGCCCGAGGGCGTACAGTAAAACGCTTAACAAAGCTGACATTGTCCCGAAACAAGGATTATTTTTCCCAATTTGATTTTCTCGGATTTATCTAAATTTCTGTTGATTTGCGCGACGCTTTCTGAGAATTTCTCGACTTTCACGATTTTCCTCATCGCCCAAGAACGTACAGTAAAGCGGCATTCTCAATGCCTACATTTGACCCTCGGATTAACTTTTTCCCTTTTATTCATTTCTTCTCTTTGATTTGGCATGTTTTCAAGTCATCTTTAGCATGAGCATTCAGAATAGGCAAGCACACAACCATAGACCATTGGCATGTAGGAAACCTAGAAAGATCGATTTTCTCGGGCGCATGGGGGTGCCTAACCCCTTCCCCATGCTTAACCAGAATCCTTACCCTTTCTCTGGCCCACATTCATTTGTGCATAATATCGATGAGGCACGGAGCACACATGTTTTCTGCATCCCGTTTGCTTCTTGGTTTTCTTGTGTGTTTGGTTTTCCTCGTCTTTCCATTAAAAGACTAGGTGGCGACTCCTTTCCTTATCCTTTCTCATCTTTCCTTGGTGTCTCCGAGTCTAGTCTTCTTGTCCGGATTCACCATCTTCGTCGTGACCGTATCGGGACTCCTCGAGTGCTTCCACGCACCCGGTAGAGGAGAGCCGTGCAGGGTTCTACCGGTATGGTCACAACTGTCAAATTTTCAATTCTAATTAATAACACCCCTAAAACAGCTCTTCCAATGGTCTAAGGTAAGGAAATCCTCTATCCCCACTATTGTTTATATCAATTACACACATCCTCAATAGGATGCTATGCCTTGGTAAAGAAAACAACCTGATTAGAGGGATCAATTTCCCTCCTAATGGTCTTGATATCCTTAACATCTAATGTGTTGATGATACCTTATCATTCCTTAAGTCCGTTGTTGATTGTTTTATCAATCTCAAGCAGATCTTTTGTTGCTTTCAAGCTTGCTCTAGATTAAAGATTAATTTTCATAAATTTTCTCTCACTGGAATTAGGATTAACAATGACCCTATGAGACTTAGTTCAATTCTGGGATGTGTACAGGGCCCCCCTTCCCATCACCTATCTTGACCTTTCCCTTCATTTCAAAAAGGCCTCTTTCAATGATTAGGCCACTATCCTAGATAAATTGAATACTAAGCTTAACTATTGGAAAGGTAGGTGTCTCTCCTTTGGGGGTCATCTTACCTTGCTCAATTTTGTACTCTATGTTATATCTACCTAATATCTTTCAGTCCTTCACCTTCCAACTAGAGTTGTTAAGGAGAATAATAAAATTCGTAAAAGATTTCTGTGGAACTCCTTTTCATCTCCTAGTAGTGGATATCATTTAGTTAAGTGACAGAATGTCTATTGGTACAAGCATCAGGATGGTTTGGGCATTATCAATATAAGTAATTTTATTGTTGTCTTGAAATGTAAACTTCTTTGGAAGCTTCTTTCAAGTAGGGACAATCTCAAACGATGCAGGCTATTAAAGTGTTGATACCTAGCTAATAATAATATTGGAACAATTCTCAACACAACCTCTAGCATGCTTCACTCATGTGAAGGAATTGAAATATTGCTTTAACATTAAAATTTTAAGGGAACATGGCCTCAAATAAGGTTTTAACATTAAAATTGGTCTTCCCTTAAAATTGATTTATCCTAACCTCTCCTTACCAGCAAAGTACAAGAAAATGGACTTTGACCAAGATGATAGCATCATACCAGACTAGAGGGGTAGACCAATTTTATTTCAATTTGAGATTCACTCTCAATCAACATTTCTGCAATTGAATAGTGTCGTTAACTCTATTCTCCTTTCTCATGAGGAAGATTTCATTTCT
Organism: Posidonia australis; assembly: GCA_024699735.1. Lineage (NCBI taxonomy): Eukaryota > Viridiplantae > Streptophyta > Magnoliopsida > Alismatales > Posidoniaceae > Posidonia > Posidonia australis. The sequence continues at coordinate 13,517 of JAMKQA010008768.1, read as the reverse complement.
TGGCATCTTACCCAATTCAAAACCTTATTTGTTAAAAGCTGCTATGAATCTTTAAATGATGAGGGGTCTTCGTTCAACATTCAAAACTAAGATTTCGAGAAGTGAAGCACCACTTAAAATGAAAATTTTCATCTGACTTGCCCTAAAGGATAAAATATTGTCCCATGTTAACCTAGCTAAAAGGGGCTAGTCTGGCTCCTTAGATTGTGAATGTTGTGGCTTTCATTTAGAATCAGTATCTTGTATCTTTCTTTATTATTCCATTGCTAAGACTTTATGGAATTTTTTATTGTATAATGTCAATACATGGTTATCAAATTTCAGCTTATGTCAAGCTTTTGAATTGAAAAATTATCTCAAATTTAATGTCAGTACAAGCTACTAGAACACCCTCGTTCAGACTATTTTTTGGTCCCTTTGGTTATATCACAATAATATCATATTCTATAATAAATGTAGAGATATTAACTCAATAGTTTTTGATTTTATATCTTTAACTACCTTTTGGCTAAATAATGGAAACTCCAGATAGGAAACAGTAACCTTCTCCTCCGCTGTTGAAATACAGCATATGTAGTAGAGTTAGAATATGGATGACACTGCCTAATGTCAACCAACCGTCGTTGATCCAAGTCTTCATGGGGAGGTGGACACTCGACCTTCTGAGATTAATGCCAACGATAGTTGAGACAGATGGAATGGCAATTCCAATGTAGTCTAAACCTTCATGTTTTCATTTTATGGAGGATTGTGTTGTACTTTGATGTTCTTTTTTTAACTTGTATTATTTTTGGGTCTGTATTCTATTATCTATCTGACTTGTTTTGGTTTCCTTATGTGATTAAGAACTTTGAATGATACTTGGTGATGGCACACATAATCATGAATGAATTTGCATTCTTTTCCATATGTGACCTGGCTGATCAGGCTTTTTGATTATATAATATTTATCATTTTCAAAAAAACATAGTAAATGAATTTGCAATCTTTTCTGACACTTGAAAGTTATGCTGCATCAACTGAAAAGAGGAATGCAACCTACTTTTTAAAAGACCATAATTAACAACTCAGTGTATGATCGTGCTCTTTTCTGCAATAGCAAGAATAATATGCATTTACTTCAAAATGAGGCTCAAAAGAAAAAACTAAAGATGCATTCCTAGCTAGAAATGACTTAAATATCATTTATGTAATCTTGGGCATCAAAATGGTATTTCGTAAATGATATTTAACATATAAGTGAATTTTTCGTAAATGATATTTAATTTTTGAAGCTCAATTATATATATGTTACTTTCGAAACCTTAGACATCAAAATATTATTACACTCAAACATTGAGACATCATTAAGTAATTTTCTAAATAACTACGTGAGGATATAATGGTCTTTCAAGTGAAAAAATTAATGAGGATAAGGGTTTAGATGGCTATTACGATACTTTCAAAATTTAGACATCATAATGGTATTAAGTAATATTTCCTATATATTAAGAAGAATGATTGCTAGCTTGCTGAGAAACAATAAACCCTTTCGACTCCATGGAAAGACACGAGGGCCTCCGAGGAAATTTGGACTCCTTGGAATAAACCCTGTCGATTCTTTTATAACTGAAAACATGATTTTATATATGTGGATGTGAAGTCTTACGTAAAAAATAAAACAAAAAATTACGATAATCCTCAACCTATGTAGAAGTTGGAAAACATGACGAGATGATGCAAGTTTACGTCAAGACTAATCACGTTTTGGATTCTTATCACGTTAATCTTACAATGTGTCAAAACTGTTCTCCCATGGAAGATTTAATCACGTTATTTCAGGGTATACGTCTGTTGTGTTATTTCACGTTAAACGTGTCATGTTGTTTTAATCGTATCTTTTGTCTAATACGTGTTTTTAACTAATATCACAAGCTCAAGACAACACGGCCCAATTTCTAGATTCAATAAACGTAGCTTGAGGGGAATTAATTATAGCTGCCTTTCTCAAGAAACATACTGTATTGTCCCTTCCTCAGTGATGCATCTCTCAAGTTCAATCAATGATTCTAGGCGTACACAAGTTCAAATTGCATGTATTTAATCTTTAATTTTTTAAAATTTAATCCTACGTTACTGAAAAAAGAAAATAGTCTTTTTATTAAATAAATACTAAGATCAATTACAATACCAATTTTTGAAATTGTTATCTGTGAGATAAGTAGTTACAAATGGTATTACGTTTGAAGTAAAAAAAAATAAGAGAGGAGAAAACTAAATGTCAGTGGAAATCACTTTTAGAAGTTTCATTGTTTGGTTATTACGGTAGTTTCCCTTACGAGAATGTCATACCTTAAGATATTGTAACACTTCAAAATTTAATCTCGAAAGAAATAAGTGAGACTAATAAAAATCAAGATCAACTACCATATGAACTTCAATTTTAAGTATTTTAGTCTTGGTCGTTAGGTATAAGGTTGTTATAGGTTAGTTGAGTCTAGTGGCGAAGCTAATATTTTTCATGACATGGGATACTACATAAAGTATAGTTACATTATAATAGTATAAATAGATAAAGGTTTCCCATCTCCTACTTATAGCCAAAAATTCAAACAGATTACAAGCATCACCAACAACCATTGTATAGATGGGAACTTAATACGTTCTTCTTTTTTTATTGTAGTTAAATTTGTAGCTTTAAGATTCTTTGGGAATATCTATAAGACACGTTTTGATTGTAGTCAGGTTAAAAAGAGCGGAAAAATCAATGTCACCAAAATCCTAACATCTAGGTTGCTTATGAAATCTCCTCCCATTTGGAAAGAAAACACAACATTAAATACTAACTAGAACAATAAAAAATAGAACTTGATAAATTCTAATCAGAAATTTCGATATTAGGTTGATGGATTCTTACCAAGGGAAGAAAACGAACATTGAGATTAAATGATGGTCACGTCGAGGCGTTGGATAGTCGCTAGGGAACTATGGTTTACAGAAGACACTCGTAGTGGGATTACGGGAGCATCGGAGGAGGCTACAGTCTGGAGACAGAGACGTTCGAGGAGGAAGCGACGACGAGAGGTGGGGCCATGGGCAGAATTGTTCAGGCCTTCGAGGACTTAGGGTCACTAATAGGAATGGAGAGGGGCGAGTGGGCAGAGTAATTCAGGAACTTTAGGGACTGACTAGACTCTAGAGTCATTCGAGCCTTGAGATCAAGCCATCAGGTGTCGAAGATGGGCCGTGGGCGGACGACGAATCAATAGATGGAAAATCAGGGATAGCTTGGTTGCATCGTGTAGATAAGGCTGGCTTGAGTCTTTTCATGCGACAATGCTAAATCTTTAATCCCTAATCTCTTATAAATTGATGGAGATTTCTTTGTAAAATTTCACCAACAGCACATGCCTTGACTGGCCTTAACATTGCTCCACCATTAGCTGAGCTTGAATCTTTACATAATCAAGTTGAACTTGGATAAGGACTAGCTCTTTAGACACACAAAAAACGTAGAAGAAATGAACATGTCAACACTCTTACTTTATTGTGATTAGAACTCAAAAATTGTTTTGATATTATTAATGGATTCACGGAATTTCAGGTTCATAATGGCAGAAACACTATCTTTTGGGAAAATAAATGGTGGAATAGTGAAAAATTAAAAGATAACATGCCTGACATATATCATTTGACTAAATTTAAGAAAGCTACTGTTTCTAAAATTTTAGAGATTAATGCTGCAGACCCAAATAATCTATTTATTAATCCTTTGACACTTGAGGACTCTGAGTTCTTACATGATCAAATGGAATCCTTATCAATCATACTCAATAATGCAAGACTAACAGATGGTCAGGACTTATTAATATGGAAACCCACCAGTAAAATATTCACAGTTAAATCTTGTTATGATATGTTAAATGATGGTGGACATAGATTCAAATACATGCACGAAATCTGGGATTGTTGGGTGCCACTTAAAACCAAACTCTTTGCATAGCTAGTTCTTTGCAATAAAATCTTGACAAAGGATAATCTACTTAAAAAAGGTTGTCTGGTAATGAAACATGTATATTCTGCAGTTATACCTATGAATCTGCCAAGCATTTATTTTTATACTGCCCTTTCACGTAGTCCATTTGGAATGCTTTTACTGTTGGATGCATATATCCTGCTATTCTCTCTATTGAAGACTTATTTGTGATTCCTCCTTTGCTGGAATTCGAAACATCTTTTACTGGTTCTCACACTTTTGTACAAGTATTGTTATGCTCTGTTTGGCAGGAGAGAAATAATAGAATTTTTAGGGACATCCATAGAAATTCCTATATGATTATTAATGATATTACTTCACTGTTTTACTGTTGGATAGATTCTTTAGACACAGATTTTGAAAAGAGTGAAAATCTACGTTCTATATCATCCTTCCAACAAAAGAGGGACTTGGAGCAAAGTTCGATGGCTCCTAACATTCCCCAACATGATATGGAGTATGATACTGGAACCCCTGCTCTATAGGAGGATAATCCCTAGATTTGATTAACTCTTGGTTAATTGATTCTATGAAAAACTTCTGAGTTTTGAGCTTCTGTTTTTCAGCTCTACTGTGACAATTTTTGGTCACCCTACTGTGTAATTTTGATTCTGCAATATTCTGCAATACTTTGAGAAACTTTTACTTAATTTATATAATTGATTACCGTTTACAAAAAAAAAAGGAAAAAGAAAACAGTCTTACTTTATTTATCATATAACTTAACAAATAAAGTAATGAAGCACTTGCCTGGCAAAAGATTTTAAACGATAAGTGTCAAGTAAAAGATCAAGATTTTGTTTTCCAACTTATAAATCATAATGCCAATCTTGTAGTCCATAGTTTGACCTATGAGGCACTTGTTAGCTATGATGTCTTAGGACGTGGTCTCGTTGGTCCTTCTTATATTTTCTCACTTACACAAGTAGAAACATTCTAAGTTTAATAAATTTTATTAAGCTTTCTAAAGAAAAAAAAAACAAATAAAGTAGTCCAAAATTCCATATTGTTGGTTGGTCTTCTGCTTAGTGACTCCATAGATCATTACATATGCTATATTAATTTTTCTATGAAAAATATAGGAGAAAAAACAAGAATTTGTGGCCTTGCTTGTTTACTTTAAATAAAAAAACAAAATCGGAAAATAAGTAGTCAGGGTTGATTATCTGCTCATAAAGTTCTTGGTGGAAAATCATTTTCAAAACCAGCCCTGTTATGAAGCACTGAAAAAACCGGTAGTGTACAACTTGAGGGTGCCATTGGAACTGATTGGCCGTTGATTGGCATTGCCTAGAATTTTCTTAGAAAACTTAATCGTGGGTAAAAGGCTCTTTCCTAAAATTGGGTTGGCCTTGGATAACAGATGCAAATTTCCTTGAGCATACCTCTGCTTGAGCTTATTGGAATAGAACTAATTGAGTTGGTTTTGGAATTACTTTTAGAACTATAGTTTTTAATCAAATCATTTTAAAAAATCTAGATAAAAGAAATGTTTGATTTTTTTTATTTTTTTTGAACAAAAACAACAGTTTCAAACACAATTCCAAACAGAACTTAAATATGAGTTGTAGCTTTTAAAGGGATCATACTACTGGAAATTTTAAACTAGTGTTTGTTAAATGTTAACCCACTGGTAAGTGCTTATAAGTCGTTTGATAATATATTTTGAAGATGCAACCAAATATATAAGCATTGAGAGCTTGCAAATAATCATAGAAACAATTTTCAAAAATCTCAGTTACAACTTATAAGTTATAAATAACAGACTATCATGGTGTAGTTGGTCAGGAGGAGTGGATTTCTACTTCCCTCTTAAGTTCGAATCTCACGGACCACAAGGAAAAAACATATACATACCGATATCAAAAAAAAAACTTATAAGTTATAAATAACACTAGACAAGTCTTTCGAAGGCTCTTTAATTTTAGAATCATGGTAAGGGAAAGTGTGTTGACAAATTTGCACTCGTTCTACCTATCGGGCCTCTTTCTAGAGATTATTGTTCAAAAATAATACCAAAGTGCCCAAATGAGAAAGATCACTGTAAATTGGTGGCTTTGTTATTTCTGTTGGGTTGTTAACAATCTCTTTCTTAAAGAAACAAAAATACAAGCACATGTCTCGATCAACTTTTATCTTAGAAAAATGATAAATGTTCACTTTAATGTGTCTTTTTAAAAAAAATTTCAATGTGAGTATCATCTACTAACCTTTTCCACTGTATCATTCCATTGCATTTCCAATGAGCACCTTATTTCAGTACTCTTCGCATGCCATTGGTAGAGAATACATCCCACCTCACCTTGCATTTTCTCACTGCTCTTGTAATACTCAACCTTTGAACTCATAGCATTTGATGACAATTCTGGTAGCATCTTACCATTAATCTCATAGCATATAGATGTACAGACAACTTCGATGCATTTATTATGTTTATACTGATGTATCTTCTTCAACGTCCGTTTTGACATCCATACCGCAGGCTCTTTATTAAGGAACTACGAGTCCATCACTCTTCTAAAAGTAGATGGAACCAAAACTTATTTACTCTTAGGGTCTTCTGTCTAGGTGAAAGTTCAATGGAATATCGAGTATTATTAATCAAATGGAGCCTGCATATTGTATGTTCTTGGGAATTTCCAAATGAAATAGAAGCGCAACATTATTCATTACACAGCAAGAAACAAAACAAAATCCCCAGGAAAAGGTGACGTGCAGAAAGAGTGATGTCTAATCAAGATCTGCTGTCGAACCACTACAGTACTCTTAGCTCACGAAACCCAATCTCCATTCCTCCTCGCAAACCGCAGGCCGCAGCAATATCCCATCCCCACTGGTCGACAAACGAACGTACAACCACTGCAACAGCAGGGGAAACAACCAAAACTCCAGCAGATCAGATCCCACAGTATTCTCATCACGTGCTCTTGTTCTTCTACCTCCTCTCCTCATGTCCCGAAGCTCACAGACTTCCCCTTCCAATGCCCACCACTCTCATGAGCAGAAGCCAGCAGTAAACAGCGGGAAAAAGGCAATGCTCAGGTAGCAGAAGAGGCAAACCCATGAGCAGAGCAGAACCCAATTCTTCTCAACGCTCGCTGCACCAAATCCACTCCAATGCAAGCAGTAGAAGTAGCAGGAGAAGAAGGAAAGCCATGGCAAAAGCGAAGGCCACAAATTCCCCACACCAAACCCAATACAACCCAAGCAACAACAGTAGCAGAGGTAGCAAATCCATGGCAAAGTTCTTCACTTTCTTCCTCCTCCTGCACTCCACAACACCTCCAGGTAAAAGCCCACAACTCCAAACCCCTTCGAGTCCATCTCCGTGTCGCCCACTTCTCCACGTCTGTTTTCTGTACCACAGCAACAGCGTTGCTGCGGGCGGCGGGACCGTCACTGAAGCAAAGAAAGAATTCCGATGCACCCTTCGTCGGCGTCAACATCGGAACAAAGGTCTCCGACCTCCTCCCCGCCGCCGACCTCGCCGCTTTGCTCAAATCTCAACGGATCTCTCACATCCGCCTCTACGAACCCGACGTCGGCCTCCTCGTCGCCCTCGCCGGGACCCACATCCGCGTCACCCTCGGAGTGCCCAACAACCAGCTCCTCGCGCTCGGCTCCTCCAACGCCATCGCCGCCAAATGGGTCTCGCGGTATGTCACTCCATTCCATCCCAAAACAGTGATTACTCTGATCACTGTCGGCGACGACGTGCTCATCTCTTCCCCTTCTTTGTCCCCAATTCTCCTCACTGTTATGGAGTACTTCCACACCGCTCTGGTCGCCGCCGGCCTCTCGGATGAGATCAAGGTCTCTACTCCCCACTCTGCTGCTGTCATTCTTGATCCTTTCCCGCCATCACAAGCATTCTTTAACCAATCAATGGCAATAACTTATCTCTCCTCAATTCTCCATTTCCTGGCTAATACTTCTTCCCCACTGATGCTCAATCTCTATCCTTACTATGTCTTCATGCGGAATAGAGGTATCGTTCCAATCGGCAATGCCCTGTTTAAGCCCCTGCCGCCGTCGAAGGATGATATTGATCCTAATACTCTTCTTCATTATACTAATGTTCTCGATGCCATGATCGATGCCGCCTACTTCTCGATGAAGAATCTTAATGTCACTGGTGTGCCGGTGCTGGTGGGGGAGACTGGTTGGCCGTCGAAGGGTGATCCGAAGGTGGAGCCTTTTGCTACCAAGGACAATGCTGACACTTACAATTCGAATTTGATCAAGAGAGTGCTTGTTGATAGGATGGGCACGCCGTTGCGGCCCGAGTCTACACCGAGTGTGTATATTTATGAACTTTTCAATGAGGACCTCCTGTCGAGACCAGTGTCGGAAGCCAATTGGGGTCTTTTTCATGGAAATGGAACACCGGTGTACCTCCTACATGTGTCGGGGACTGGTGGGTTCTTGGCAAATGACACGACGAATAGGACGTTCTGTGTGGCGGCTGAGGGAGCAATGGTGGATATCCGAACAATGCAGGCTGCACTGGATTGGGCATGCGGACCAGGGAGAGCTGATTGTTCAGCGATTCAGCCAGGAGAAGAGTGCTATGAGCCTAACAATGTGAGGAGTCATGTGTCCTATGCGTTCGACAGCTACTATCAGAAGGAAGGGAAGGTAGCCGGATCGTGCTACTTCCAGGGGGCTGCCATGGTCACGACAACAGACCCAAGTTAGTGCTCTTTCTCTTCTAACTTGCACTTGTTACTTAGTACTTTTACAATTTCTCAGTATTATCCTAATTTGATTGAGATTAATACAATCTGATAGCTGATTAGAATCAAAATTTGCACGTGATAGTGGGTCATAAGAGGTACAGGGAACTTTGGTTTCTTGACAGAGGTGGTGTTGCAATGGGAAGATGCCTTGTTGTTTCTTCTTTTATTTTACATTATACTGCAGTATGGTTTCTTGTTCTCTTCTGCTCTCTTTTATCCTTTTTCTCTTCTTTATCTTTCCATAGGTGTGTAATTTGCGGGGCTATTCTGTGGGTTTTGGTTCTGAGTGGAAGGGAAAATCTGGGGTCCCATTGCATGGATGGGTTTAGGATTCTTCTTCTTTCTCTTGATGAATTATTGCTGCCATCGTCAGTGACCTGTGGCTTTCTTGGGCCATTGTTTGGATGTCAGGGGTTGATTGGCAACTGAGGAAGTGAACAAACTATTGGCTTGAGTCGGAATACAATAAATGGTCTTTCATTCTAGGTTGTCAGACATTAAGTGGCTAGCTAGGGTTTGTGATGATAGAAAGATCAAACTATGTACGCCCCAAAACACTGAAATTGATGTCTTTATTGTTGTTGATTTTGGATTTAATAAGTTACTATACTGTGTTCAAGTTGGAAAATAGGATTAGTTTACCTAAGATGCATGTGGATGGATAAAAAATTCTCATACGTTGGAGGAAATAAGAAGAATATTACAGAGACAGTGATGTTTTTTTCAAACCTTGAAAGAACGCAAGAGACAATGTTGGAAGCTTCTGGTAGTTTTAGACATTAGTTAGGATTTAGGATGACTAGATATATGTTACTCGTGCGTGTCACTTGTAGCAATTCACTTTTTCTCTTCGCCTGCCCTACGATATATTTCTGCTCGTTTGTTACTTTGCTGACTTTTGAATCATTCATCTTGCTCAACATCCATTTGCTGTTGTGATTCCATGTTAAATTTAGTGTTGAAATCCTTGTTATCAAAACAAACTTATTTTGTAATTTTTTTCGAATATGGATATTTCTTTCTTGAAGTCTATTAGCTTTATGGTGGAGGGATGAATACATCCTGCTCTTATTTGGTTGAGCTGCTGCACCAAGGTGAACTTTGTGTTTTGAAGTAACTAGTATAGCTACGAATGGAGTGATCTCTTGCATACTGGTCATAAGAGTCCTGTCCAAGAACTCTTTCAGGTTTTAAAGGAAAATATTTGGTGAAGAGGTTAGGAGGGTGGAATCCAATTGAAATTTGAATTTAAAAGCAATTAAGCATGTTTTTAAGTATTAACTTCAAAGTGGCACTAGAATGAAAGTTTCAATCCCTACAGGCTATAGTAGCAAAAATGTAATTACATGCAGCACTGGTCTATATAGTCAGCCAGGTTTATTATTTTCTCTTTAGATGGAGGGAATTATGATTTTGTGATACTATCCATTAAAAGTGTGATACTCTATTTCCCTAATTCTTGCACATGTTTTTGATTTATTGTCTGTCTTAAAGTAGAAAATATGTTGAAAGAAAAAACAACAAAACTAACGGCAGAGACAGATCCTGCAAGAAGTTTGTGTTCCAATAGGAATGTAACCTAATAAAAGGAAAAGATATAACTATCAGTGTAGGTCATGATATGGAAGAGCAATGATGTATATCACAGTAAGTCCTACAAGGAAAAGATCATGTCAGCGGTATCTTATCTTAGGTACCTTTGAAAATGGAGAGTTAAGGTGCCAAGAGGATCCTAATGAGAAGGCATTTTTCCATTCGTATTTGTTTCGTCTCTTTGTATATAGCAACACCATCTATGTGTGAAGGATGTATCTGTACTAAATCAGTGACTAAGGACAGTTTAAGTTTTACTTGTCCAATCAAACTCTTATCATCGACTTTTAGTTTTTTATTTCACATGTAGTGTGCCATCACCCTTGAGAGGTCAACTTCAATCAATCTGCTAGGTGCGTTTGTTATTGCAGGTAGCACTTTACTTTAGTTCCAATACTCTTAAAAGAGTGGCTTGCAGATGCCATGATGCACTTATTTTCCTCATTTTTGGTTGTAAGAAGTGAATTCTGCAGTTTTTTTTTTTCTGAAAGCCAATTCTACCGTATTTACTAGTAGCAACTCTGTTGAGTTTTTCCCTTCTCCACTCGCTGTTGACATTTTTCTTTTGTTTTTGTTCTTGTTGAAGGTCATGGGCGTTGTACCTTTCCTGGAAGGTTAGAGATGGAAATTTTCATGCTTTATCGCACCTTAATTAGCAAACTAGTAATTTTCTTACAATAGCCAATCTCATTCTTGCTTTTCTTTGACTTGGGTATGGCAGCAAAATGAAAGGCAACAGCACTTCTGCAGCAATTAACGGTACCCAAACCAGTGATGCCTCTACCATTGCATCCTCAAGGCTGATTGGCGCCAATGCGAAGGGGAGAAGAGGAAAAGAGTATGATATCCACATTGTAATTACTTTCTTGACTATATTGTTTGTGACATCCTTTTTGCCTTGGACATGAAAAAAATATCAATTAGTTAATAGTTATTTTCGATCCATTATTTTCATTTTCATGCCAACTCTAGATAGCAATTCTTATTCAAATGATTAGCAGCATGTAAGGATGATATAATACATGTGCTATAATTCTTCGGAGGTGCTTGCTCACTGACCCAAGATACGATGTGTTTTTTTGTAGGTTTTTGTTCATATATAGATATATGTGTTAGGGACCTTTTAATAATTATTAATGAATTCTATATCGTACAATTTTTCAATAAAAAAATGACTCATTTACATCGCATTAATCATATCATTCATCGTAATAAAGAAATAAAGTAAGTACAAACAAATATACTTAAAATGTTATCTCATTTAATATAAAAAATAGTATAGATATTCATTGCACTTTATTGCACAAGGTATATGCATGCATGCATGAAACATTCACTTATGATCTCACAGGTATTTGTTCAAGCTCAGCAAATAAAAATCCTTTTTTAATTTGAGATTCCTTTATTGAATCTAAGAAAGTTTTATATATTTATTTAATATGGTTTATGAAATAGAGTACGTGTATTAGATGTCATGGACTATTCTTGGCCCTCATGGATCTTACGCCTCTCTTTGGATCCTAAATAAATTCTAGTATAAATCTAGAATTGGAAGTCTAATTCCATTTTGATATGTGTATATACACAATGTATTTATTTTTTGTTTAAAAAATAATATATATATAATATGATGTAGACAAACTTTAAGATAGATATATATCTTAATAATCAAATTGATTATTAATAATTTATATATTTTTCACTTATTCTAACATTTATTTGGATGTTTATTCTACTTTTCATGTAAATCAAAATATCTCCTTATATATAATTATTCGTCTTTAAAAGAATTCTTTTCAAAATAAATAGTAATATTATCAGAATATTAATATCACTTTTTATTTATTCTTATTTTTTTTATTCTACATTCTAAAAAAGGGTTACATGAATTTTCAAGATTTATACCCAATTGTGTGGTGAATTATATTTGGCCCACAATAATTTGACAAAAATGAATTCTGTATTGTTTCCATTGGGATCTGCTCAGGTGCGGTCGGGCCACACCTGCGGTCCTCTCACAAGGGTGGGGGTACATTGGGCCTGACTGTGGCTGATAGAAATCCTGTTTCTATTATAGGTGGTTGTTTTTGACACGGATCATGTGGGATGGGGACTCATGGATAAATTATAACGAAACCCCAAGAAAAGTGAATTTGTCATCGCTCCCATGTATTGATTGGTGAGATTGAATACCTTTTTTGTGTTAATAAAGGAAAAATAACAAAAAGTTCAAAAACACGACTTGTTTAAACAATTAAGTTGTATTATGTACCTATCATGTCATGTATAAACATGTTTACTATATTTATATGTTAAATTCAAACACGACTTGTTTAATTATTATATATCTAATACTAAACTCAAACACTAACTACTTATTGTCATGTTTACATGACACAATTTGCTAAGTACACGTTTAGATTTATCTTATCATTTTGACATGACAATGATATGATTGACGTGAGTATACGTTTATGACACAATTACATATTTAACACGTTTAAACTTGAAAATACTGATAATACTTTACAAAAGTGCCAAATTGCAAGGAACTTGTATACTTCAAATCATGAGGAAACCTAATACTTGTCATTTTTGCCTCCTCTATAAAAATAAAATTCATCTCCTACTTTGGGAAGAGAATATACAGAGAAAAAAACTTTTCAAAGTTTTTCACATCTCAAAGCCTCAAACGTTGATCACCCCAAATCTATGCAATAATGTGGTATCAAAGTCGGAAACATCGCAAATCTATGCAATGAAGTGGTATCAGAGTCGAAAACATACCTCTTCCAACTTCCTCATCACATGATCAACCCTTGACCGTTGTCATGTAGTCAAGCCTTCGCCTTCGATCTCTACCCTCCTCAAGATCTCGCCTCTCCCATCGTGGTCCAGTGCCCTCCAGCGTTGCGATCCAAATTGGTTGATCCTATGTCGCAATCTTGTCGCTAACCTTGCGATCTGCCTTCTACTCACTCTAGTTCTGCCCCTTTCGCAATCCAACCTTTCTCCCTTGATAGATCTGGGCTCCTCCTCCATATCTCATCCCCTTTTGCGATTTGAGTGTTGATCTTCTATCCATCGCACCTAGCTTTGCGATCTCATCGATCCTCTTCCTTAAGCCTTTGATCTGACCGCTACTAGTGTCTCTAGCCTCCAATCCTCCC
>JAMKQA010008767.1:0-32941 GCA_024699735.1 Posidonia australis | reverse complement strand
ACCCCGCACATCATGCACCTATTAGCATAAGGCACTAAACATGGCATGGCATATCACCCTCGGGCATATAGCAAGAGGCTGAAAAGCCAACATTTCATAAGCATTGGAGAAATCATAGAAGACCGATTTTATTGGGCGTACGAGGGTGCCTAACACCTTCCTCGTACGTAACAGGGATCCTTACTCACATCTTTCTGGTTTTCGCAGACCTGTCCTTATTGTTTTACATGATTTTTCTTGTTTATGGTTTTCCTCGTCTTCCATAATAGACTAGGTGGCAACTCCTGCTTTTTTGCATTTTGTTTTATTTTTCGACGTGATTTTGCCGACCTTTCGCATTATTTTGCGATCCTCCTCGCCGGCATGGTTACAGTAGGCCTTCCACCTCTTCTTTCTTTTCAGTTATATTTTCAGAAAACATGATATAGCATGCTTAAACAAGTACGTATAGACTGTTTCATTCCATATTTTACGAAGTTTTCATGATGAACATGCTTGTTCTCTATGCAAAATAATTTCCATGCTAGTCTTTGCTTTTGTTTCTAGCATAAAGCTTGCATGAGTTGTCTTCTTTATATCATTTCTTTGCAAATAGCTTCGCCACACACTTTTTTGTCTTGCACATAGATATGTGCTTATGGTCATTGTTTATATACGTTCTGATCGCATTTATCCAGAACATGTCTATGCTTTGGCAACCTGCATGCTTTCATTCATACATGAACCCATTAACTTGTTTTAATCCCAAATGCATGATATACATGATGATTTTCAATTGTATGCATTCCCATCATGTTTTCAGTTTTTAATAATGACATGGACCCATTCGCATTAGCATGGATCATCCTTTATCTCTGCAAGGGCGGACTCTGGATCAGATTGCAGTCTTGTCTAGACTCCCTAGGGCGCTCCTATCCCGCGCACCATTATGGCGTACTCAGCAGGCGCGCCAGACTGTCCAGAGAACAAAACACTCGCATTGCATCTTTATTTGCACGATTTCATCGCAGGATTTTCAACTTGTCTCTTTTACGACTGATTCTCTAATGTACCATGATATCATCTGCATGATTTTTAGCTTTGATCGAATTGTTTTCCAGCTGTTTTCTCTGTTTTGTTATTTAGTTTTAGGCTGAATCTCGTAGGTCGATTGCACCTCACTTCTTTGTGGAGAACCATGTGAATCACCCCAGGATCCAGTGGCCTGGCTGAATCATGCATTCTTCATCTAGTTCAAATAGGTGAGACCTTTTGTGAGGCTACTAGCCCTTGAGCTCAAGGACATTGCATTTTCATTTCATGCACTTTCAATACATGGTTTTTTTCCCTGAGTTTTACAGAATTATTCTACTACATACCTTTTCCAGAGTGCATCCTCTGATGTTTTGGTTTTGCGTGGCTTCCTGTTTTTCCTTCAGCATATTTTACTGGCCCACATAGACGCATTTAAATGGCGCACCAGACTGACGCACCAGTCTAGCGCACCAACAGGCGCAGTGGCATGTTTTCACTAGCACACAGCATGTTTTCATGCGTTTTTGCTCGCTTTCTTGACCCGATTTGCTTCTGGGTTTTCCTTAGCTTTCTTCCCCGATGCATTAGGAAGGCACATCCTTGTTTTCAGCAGTTTTCCTGCATTTTAGATTGCATTTAGGCATATAGAAATCAAGGATGAAAACTCGCTCAAGATATTAGATCTTTGTTCTTATTGTGCAATATTATTGCATCAACACTTGACCCAGCATACGAGC
This sequence comes from Posidonia australis, assembly GCA_024699735.1. Classification (NCBI taxonomy): domain Eukaryota; kingdom Viridiplantae; phylum Streptophyta; class Magnoliopsida; order Alismatales; family Posidoniaceae; genus Posidonia; species Posidonia australis. The sequence goes on along the minus strand of JAMKQA010008767.1, from coordinate 31,190 downwards.
GATATTTCATAGCATTAGGACACACCCCTACACATCATGCACCTGTACTTTAGACACCACACGCATTTGCATGGCATGGCATATCGCCCTCGGGCGTACAACAAAGGCTGCAAAGCTGACATTTCATTAGCAAAAGAGAAATCAATAGAAGACTGATTTATCAGGCGTACGAGGGTGCCTAACACCTTCCTCGTATGTAACAGGGATCCTTACCCACAATTTTGGTTTGTGCAGCCCCTTTTATTTGTTTTGCATGATTTTTCATGTTTTATATGGTTTTCCTCGTCTTCCATTTTAATAGACTAGGTGGCGACACCTGCATTTTGCAATTTTTTTTTCATTTTTGCTGTGGCTTTGCCGCTTTTGGCACAAATATATTATTATTTGTGGCCACCCCCGACGGCATGGTTACAGGAACTGGCGACTCCGCTGGGGATAACTAGATCTCGGATTCGTTTTGGCTTCTCATTTGCTTCGGCTTTTCTTGCTTGCCTTATTTTTCCATGCCATGCTTTGCTATCTTTTTAAGTGGTGTCTTTTCGCACGCATTACCTTTGCTATGTTGTTCTGTTCTTTTACACATTTGCCATGCCATCACTTTTGCACATATTGTAGCACATTGTTTTCATTTATTTATTCATGTCTACTTGCATGTTTATTTCCCTTCCTGTTATGCCATGCCTAGGAGAATAGTGACATGCTTGCTTTCCCTTTTGGTTAATGAAAACATAACAACCAAAATTATCAAATCTTAAGCCAAACTAGGGACAAATTGAAAATCTCCCCCCATGGTCTAATAAGCTTGCAAGTAAAAAACTTAAAGCATACTTTCCATACATCATATAGGGCATGCATCCTCTCCTCTCTAGGCTTACCTATACAGTTTGCGAAGGACATGTTCTGGTGGGTCATCCTAATGGCTTTGGTGTAGGATGGAAAATCGGGCTTGTTCCCCTTTAGCTTGGGTCGTGTCGGTGTTAGTAAAGCAGAACAGCCTACTGCTTTGGTAGAGGTCAAGGCTCCGAAAGCACCACTCATTCACTGCCTATGCTTTGGCTAGGATTTAGAATGGGGACCATATTATTTCTAACCTCGAGTCGGAGACCTATTCACCCATGTGTGTGAACCCGGAGTAGATAGCTTGATAGGACACCCCTAGTTGGTGAGAGAGTGCATACTAGAAGGATGCATTCGCATTGCATACCACCATAATCATTGCATCTTGCTAATTTGTTTTTCTTTGTGCATAGGATTTCTGAGTTTCCTTAGCCTGAGCTCGAGATCTTTCCTCTCACTGATTTTGTTTGCGACCTTACTGTCGATCACATTCCCTGAGTTATTCGTCACTTCCGACGATAGCTCGTCCTAGGGTTCATCCTGTTCATCCAAGCCGCAGTCCAATCCTCACTCGCTCGCGATCCATGATGGCCCAGCATGCTGGCGAGTCCCTTTCCCTTGCTGTCCAGGAGGAGGTCCCTGTCTCGGGACACTATTCCTATGTGTCTGTTCCTGTTATTTCTGCTGCATCCAATTTTGCCTTAGCTTCTGGAGGACCTCCACCACCTCATTTCCGTGTTCCCATGGCAAACCCACCATCGGGATCACCTGCCTGGTAATCACCTCCTAGGCCGGTGGGAGCATTACCATCTGTGAGTATTGACACCATCCCAGTTCAACAACTCTTGCTCCCACATTCTACACCACTAGTTGCACCACGCCCTGCTTTTCCTTCACCCTTTTATCACACTCAAGGTTCATCCTTCATTCCATAGCACACTGCACCCATGCACGGGTACACTAGCCATCCTGCCGTAGCACGAGACGATGGAATGGTGGTTCTGGAGGAGCCCTTAGGGGCGACCCATACAGTGTACGCGGCACCCGCCTCTACTGCACAGTCCACAGCTGTAGTAGCTCCAGATGCTCTCCTTACAGAGTGAACGATCTGGAGCGCACTCTCCGGCAAGTGCAAGGTGGGGACCGCCAGTCCTACCAATTCCAGGACCTCTGCTATTTCCCAGAGGTGACTCTCCCCTCGAATTTTCATATCCCGGAATTTGAGAAATATAACGGTAGGGGCTGCCCAATTGTCCACCTCAAAGCCTATTGCAGAGACCTCGCTCAGCTTCTGGCTAACGAAAGGTTGTTAATCCGCTTGTTCCAGAAGAGTCTCACGGGGCCCGCATTGAAGTGGTTCACTTCCCTCAACATGGCCACCATCAAGACTTGGGATGACCTTACACAGGCATTCTTGGAGCAGTATTCCTTCAACCTCGACTTAGTCCTCAAGCGGGAGGACCTAGTCGCTATCAAGCAGAAACCCCAAGAAACATTTGGGGAGTATGTTTGACGTTGGCGATCCTTGGCTTCACAGGTCAAAGATAGGCCCTCCGACGAGGAGTCTATTGAGATCGTGATTCAAGGAGCACAGCCAGCAGTCGGGGCTCTGCTAAGCATTCAGCCAATCACCACCTTTTTTGCACTGCTTTGGGCAGGCGCCCGTGTTGAGAGTTCACTGCACGGCGGTAGTTTTCCAACACTCTCTGCATTTGCCAATCAGGCCACTGCCTCACATAGTGGCCCTAGCAGCAACAACAACAGCCCCAACACCAATCCACCAAGGAGGTGGGATTCTCCCAAGAACTCCATCTCTTACATTAGATCCCCTACTGCTCCAGCAGATGTCCGCCCGCCCCCTCAGCATCAATTAGTTTATGCACCCACGCCTACACCTAGAGCACAGCATGCATCACACATCACACCCACTACCACTCCAGTTTATCATCCCCCTCAGGTGGAAATGCGCTCGCCATTGGCACATCTGCAGCCAAGGCGGCAACGCCGTGATAGGCGCCACTTTACCCCATTAGTGGAACCTTTGAGCATGGTATTCCCTAAAGTCGCATCCCTCCTGAGGCTGTGTAAGGTGCGTCCATTGCCTAATCCACTGCCAGCCTGGTACAATGCAAATGCGTTCTGCAATTTCCATCGAGTCATAGGTCACTCGACGGACAATTGTCTCACATTAAGGAACGCAATCCAGGACTTGATTGATCAAAAGGTCATTGAGATTGACACACAAGCAGAAGGCCCCGAGCCTGCACCGGTAGCTGCACAAGCAACCACTAGCACAACCCAATATAGTTTGCCAACCATTCCCCCAGCATTCAGACTTGGGAGCAGCAGGCTCCTTGGGAGTCAATTCCATCTAATCTTTATTTGTCTTACCAATCCTTTTGTATATTCCCCTTTTCCATGTCAGTTGTATTTATCCTTCCCCGGTGGTTCGAGGAGTCTTTAGTTTGAGTCGTCCTACCGTTGAGGCAGTCTCAGCTTTAGCTTCAAAACTCTTTTGGTACTCTGTGTTGTGTCAACCAATTTGAACCAGTTAATCCCATTCCTGCTCTTGAGTCTATCAGCCACTTGGCCATTCTCTACAACCCTTGTCCCTTGCCTGGTGGTCGAAATTTTTGTCTCAATTAGGGTATGAGAAAGGAACCGCTTGGGCGATACGGCTAAGGAACCACCGAGCCGATCAAGGCAGAAGAACGAAGAGAGCACGAATAGTTGGGACACGAGCGTCGGAACCAACGGAGGAGATCCCCATGGTCGGGTAAGTCCCCAAAAACGATCATTTCTCACGATTTAACTCACTTTACCAGTGCAGGCATATTGAATCCAAGCAAAAGTTTATTCATAGCCTCAAGCAATTTGGGTTTATTTAGAATAAATTTTCTCAAAGAAAGTGTATTCAGAATCAGAGCAGACCCATGAGCAGTTACAAAGTTGTACAACGCGGTCACCCAGAACCGTCAGCAGCACATCAAGCAACAGCAACACCAGATATTGCACAGACAGAGAGCCTTAACAACTTGGTGATCTGGACATTTTTATTCCAAGAACAATTGGAAGTGCTTGCGGAGAACCGAACAGAGCACAATAGCATCAAGGAGGGCAAAACAGTTGTCTCATCACCGTAGTCAGAGTCATCAGGACCAAGCTTCAATCATGGTCCTCCAATAACCAAAGAGAGTGTGCTAGACCAATGATCAGTGCCCATCAGCATCTCCTAACTGGAAGTATTACCAGCGATCGTTGGCCACTCCCAAGCCTTGCAAAACATCCCATTGTGGGTCATGCATCTCCATGTTTCATGCTTTAAATTTTTGCATCCGCACATTCACAAATCGCATCATATGCATTGTACTTTCTTTTCATTGTAATCATTGTAATATGAACATTGGCATAATTGCTGCCCGATGAGGAAAATCGGAAGCCTGCTTGCTTAGGAAGAGTTTGATCCTCCTCACGTGTTACTACCTGTGTGACCTAGGGAGTGAGGGAGTGACAATCCATGGAAAATGGGAAAAATGTACAAATTCTTAAGGGGCCTATACCTCCAGAAGGAGACAAAATGCTAGGATGAAAGTGAGAATGCAAGCCAATAAAAAACATAGACTTCAGGGCACAAAAGAAATATGAAGATAGAAGTCACAGACAGAAGTTGGCTTCAATTAGAGAGGCATGTAGGATGACTCTATCCCTACCGCATAACTTGGAGAGGAGTTGAAGCATACACCTACCAAGCCCACATGTTCAAAGGGACTAGCCACCCCTTTTATATCAAGCTAAAAGAGCAGCCACCCCTCAGCCTAGGTGTTTATTACCTCCAAGTAAGGGATAGGGTAGGTCAGCATGCCTTTGAGGGAGAAAGAGAAATATGAATTATTGAAAAAAATAGGTATAGGGCACTAGGAATTTGGCATGGAGCCCATTTTACCCCAGAAATCCATTGGTTGAGTGAGAGCCACCATAAACCCAGGAATCCAGGTAGCACCAAGTGAGTCGAGGACACAATCTAATTCATTGTAGCAGGTAATGAGGGCTTCCTCGGTGCTGAGGGCATATCATCTATATACAATGCATAAATCTTGCTTCCATCTTTTAAATCTTGCATAAATCATTTGGGCATTTAGCATTGGTGAGTTCACCACTTTTGCAATTGTGCATCGCTTTGCAAGGCATTTGTCCACGTTCCGACCAGAGGCATGCTAGCTGCCTTTTGAGTTGGAATGTTGGCAAATAAGGGAGCTCCACCAGGGGCATGTTAACTGCTCTTTGGTTGGACGTAGGTCTTTGACTAGGGGCATGTCAGTTGCCTTTCTAAGTCACGAAGATCAAGGGGACAATACTACTTTTGGGAGCATGCAGATGAGGCTTCCAGCAAGTACTTCTTGATAGGCCTATCAATTCACAGAGGCATAGCCGTCACGACACATGAAACAGGCTGGTGGCATGCATAGCAATAGCTCGCAGACCCGTCAGACTTCTTCCAAGCAAGCTCTGTCTGCCTGAAGCAAAAAGACATGGAAAATGGGTTCCAGAATCCAGCTACAGCATATGACAAGTGCCATTTCATTTCAACATGGCAATATTCAACAATGAAGAGGACATGCCCCAAACCCGCGGTTGCTCACGGTCCTCAACAATTAATACACCAAACCATATTGGCAGAACATCAGAACAACACTTTGGTGTCACCATGGTTGGATATCCTTGTACGGCATGTGGGCTAGCAGATATAACAGTTATCCAATAGGCACCATCACATACAAACAGTACAAGTATCTCTAAAGCACGGAGTGGCTGCTTTGCATTGTTGTCCTCCACACTCAGTGGTCAGCAAGAGGTTGAAAGAAATGCCAACAAAATGAATGCACAAGTCTTCAGGTTCACCAAATGGGCAAATTTACAGAAACCCCCTGAGATTTGTGAAGAATGCAAAACAACCCGCAAAGGGTGCGACATATCGAATTTGAGCAGAAACTTGCAAGCGCCTAGTAGAATATCAAATATCACAGCAGCTATGCAACAATCAGCTATGTCCAGTTGCGGATATGCCCCAACTTTTTGCAAAACCCGCAGCAAAGCCAGTACTCCAGCAAGGAGGATATTGCACATGCATTTCAGCGAGAACACCAGCTTCCATGCCATAAGAGCCAGCAGCAAGAAGTTCTGCCCTCCAGATTACATCTGAGCTAGTTTCCCTCCTGGGGGAAAATCCAGGGATTATCACTATTGTTTTTCTGGGTTCTCGCTCCGGGCGGACAAGATCCTTCTATCCCTTTCTTTCCTTGGATTTTTGCAAGTGCGAAATCCGCTTGCTTGACCTTTGACCGGCGGTCAAGGTCCTTTTCCCTTGCTTTCCTTGGGTATTCGCGAGTGCGAAATCCACTTGTTTGACCTTTGACCGGGCGGTCAAGTTCCATTTCCCTTGCTTTCATTGGGGTTTTGCGAGCGCGAAACCCTCTTGTTTGACCTTTGACTGGGCGGTCAAGGTCCTTTTCCCTTGCTTTCCTTGGATTTTCGCGACTGCGAAATCCTCTTGTTCGACCTTTGACCGGGCAGTCATGGTCTTTTTCCCTTGCTTTCCTGGGGTTTTCACGAGCGCGAGATCCTCTTGTTTGACCTCTGACTGGACGGTCAAGGTCCTTTTCCCTTGCTTTCCTTGGATTTTCGCAAGTGCGAAATCCTCTTGTTCGACCTTTGATTGGGCGGTCATGGTCTTTTTCCCTTGCTTTCTTGGGGTTTTTGCGAGCACGAAATCCTCTTGTTTGACCTTTGATCGGGCGGTCAAGGTCCTTTTCCCTAGCTTTCCTTGGGTTTTTGCGAGCGCGTAATCCTCTTGTTTGACCTTTGACCAGGTGGTCAAGGTCCTTTTCCCTTGTTTTCCTTGGATTTTCGCGAGTGCGAAATCCTCTTGTTTGACCTTTGACTGGGCGGCCAAGGTCCTTTTCCTTTCTTACCCTTTTTCCTCACAAGAGCGAGACCCTCTTGTTTGACCTTTGACCGGGCGGTCAAGGTCCTTTCCTTTGCTTTGCTTGGATTCTCACGAGTGCGAGATCCTTTCCTTGGCTTCTGACCAGGCGGTCAGAGTCGACCTTTGACCGGGCGGTCAAGGTCCTTCTCCCTTGCCTTCCTTGGATTTTCGCGAGTGTGAAATCCTCTTGTTCGACCTTTGACCAGGCGGTCATGGTCTTTTTCCCGTGCTTTCATTGGGTTTTTGCGAGCGCGAAACCCTCTTATTTGACCTTTGACCGGGCGGTCAAGGTCTTTTTCCCTTGCTTTCCTTGGATTTTCACGAGTGCGAAATCCTCTTGTTCGACCTTTGACCGGGCGGTCATGGTCTTTTTCCCTTGCTTTCCTGGGGTTTTTGTGAGCGCGAAATCCTCTTGTTTGACCTTTGACTGGACGGTCAAGGTCCTTTTCCCTTGCTTTCCTTGGATTTTCGCGAGTGTGAAATCCTCTTGTTCGACCTTTGACCGGGCGGTCATGGTTTTTTTCCCTTGCTTTCCTGGGGTTTTCGCGAGCGCGAAATCCTCTTGTTTGACCTTTGACCGGGCAGTCAAGGTCCTTTTCCCTAGCTTTCCTTGGGTTTTCGCGAGCGCGAAATCCTCTTGTTTGACCTTTGACTTGGCGGTCAAGGTCCTTTTCCCTAGCTTTCCTTGGGTTTTCGCGAGCGCGAAATCCTCTTGTTCGACCTTTGACCGGGCGGTCATGGTCTTTCTCCCTTGCTTTCTTGGGGTTTTTGCGAGCACGAAATCCTCTTGTTTGACATTTGACTGGACGGTCAAGGTCCTTTTCCTTTACTTTCCTTGGATTTTGGCGAGTGCGAAATCCTCTTGTTCAACCTTTGACTGGGCGGTCATGGTCTTTTTCCATTGCTTTCTTGGGGTTTTCGCGAGCGCAAAATCCTCTTGTTTGACCTTTGACCGGGCGGTCAATGTCCTTTTCCCTAGCTTTCCTTGGGTTTTTGCGAGCGTGAAATCCTCTTGTTTGACCCTTGACCTGGCAGTCAAGGTCTTTTTCCCTTGTTTTCCTTGGATTTTCGCGAGTGCGAAATCCTCTTATTTGACCTTTGACCGGGCGGCCAAGGTCCTTTTCCTTTCTTTCCCTTTTTCCTCGCAGGAGCGAGACCCTCTTGTATGACCTTTGACCGGGTGGTCAAGGTCCTTTCCTTTGCTTTGCTTGGATTCTTGCGAGTGCGAGATGCTTTCCTTGGCTTCTGACCAGGCGGTTAGAGTCGACCTTTGACCGGGTGGTCGGGGTCATTTCCTTCTTCTCACGAGTGCGAGATCCTTTCCTTGGTTTCTCACCGCAGTCGGAGTCGACCTTCGACCGGGCGGTCAGGGTCATTTCCTTCTTCTCATGGGCGTGAGATCCTTTTCTTTTGGCTTCTGACCGGGCGGTCAGAGTCGACCTTCGACCAAGCGGTCGAGGTCATTTCCTTTTCTTTTCCTTGGCTTCTGATCGGGCGGTCAGAGTTGACCTTCGATCGAGCGGTCGAGGTCGTTTCTTTGTCCTTTTTCTTGGCTTCTGACCGGGCGATTAGAGTCGACCTTTGACCAAGCGGTCGAGGTCTTTTCCTCTTCTGTTTTGGATTTCCACGGGCGAGGAATCCAGCTTGCTTGACTTTGACCGGGCGGTCAAGGTCGTTTGCCCTTTGGATTTCCACAGGCACGGAATCCAGCTTGCTTGATCTTGGTTGGGCGGTCATTGTCCTTTGCCCTTTGGATTTCCATGGGTGTGGAATCCAGCTTTCTTGACTTTGACCGAGCGGTCAAGGTCCTTTGCACCTTTGGATTTCTGCAGTCGCGGAATCCAGCTTGCTTGACTTTGACTAGGCGGTCAAGGTCCTTTTGCCCTTTGGATTTCCGTAGGCGCGGAATCCAGCTTGCTTGACTTTGACCGGGCGGTCAAGGTCTTTTGCCCCTTTTGACTTTCACGGGCGCGGAATCTAGCTTGCTTGACTTTGACCGGGCGGTTAAGGTCCTTTTGCCCCTTTGGATTTTCACGGGAGCGGAATCCAGCTTACTTGACATTGACCAGGCAGTCAAGGTCCTTTGCCCCTTTGGATTTCCGCGGGCGCAGAATCCAGCTTGCTTGACTTTGATCGGGCGGTCAAGGTCCTTTGCCCTTTCGGATTTCGTCGGCGCGAAATCCAACTTGTTGATCTTGACCGGGCGGTCAAGGTCATGTGCCCCCTTTTGGATTTTCGCGGGCGCGAAATCCAGTTTCCAGGCTTTGACCGGGTGGTCAAATGTCGTTTGCCTTTCCTAGGCTTTCCTTGGCTTTGACCGAGCGGTTAAAGTCCTTGGTTTCTCGGATTTCCTTGGGCAGGAAATCCCATGGCTCGACCTTTTGTTCAGATGGTCAAGGTCCTGCCCCTTTCTCGGATTTCCTGGAGCAGGAAATCCTGTGGCTCGACCTTTTGACCGGATGGTCAAGGTCCTAGCCCCTTTCTCGGATTTCTTGGGGCAGGAAATGCCATGGCTCGACCATTTGACCGGATGGTCAAGGTCCTAGCCCTTTCCTCGGATTTCCCCGGGCAGGAAATCCAGTTGTTTGACCCTCTGACCTGGCAGTCAAGGTCCTTTTTCTTTTCTCTTCTGGATTTTCGCGGGCGCAGAATCTAGTTGTTGGACCATCTGATCGGGCGGTCAGGGTCTTTTGTTTTTCCTTTTTGAGTTTTCGCAGGCACGAAATCTCTTTGTTTGCCTTTGGTCCGTGCAGACCGGGCCCTGATTTGCTTGACAAATAATCTATTTGTCACGCCCCACCTTTTTTCTTGGGCTGGTACCCCCAACTACTCGGTTGTCAACCATCACATTGTCAGGCGACTGGGTGGACAAGACTTGATTAGCTTGTCATATCCCGTCTCTTGGGTTGATAACCTCATAATCCGGCTGATGAGTCCAACAACTTATCATTTTCTTGCCAGTGTTTTCTTCTTTTTGTGTTTTCAGCATTAGCATTAGTTTCACATCGGCTTTCAGCATCGGCTCTTGGATTGGCATCTCGCATTAGCATTACATCCCCAGCATTTAGACTAGTAGGTGCATGCATTTTGCATTTGCACTTGCACTTGGCAACAAGTCATGACTTTCGGTGCATCCGCCAAATAAGTGACTTACTGCCTATAGCAAACACCCTCCTTTTGTAACCTCAAAATGGGGGTATCTTGTCAACCCTGAGCATCGGTCTTGGTTCCCTTCGTCCCTCGACCTCGCTCAGGGAGGGGCATCTGTAGACACCCCGATTTTGAGGTGAATCATTGATAATGCTCCAATTGTTGCTTTGGATGGGACTGATCCTTGAACCGACCCCAAACTCGAAGCAAACCTGTAGCCCAATTAGAAACCGGACAAGTAAGGGAGAGCACCTAGCTAGCACACTTCCTTAGCACACCTAGCTAGCACACTTCCCTAGCACACCTAGCTAGCACACTTCCCTAGCACACCTCCCTAGCACACATAAGTGGCGCATATAGCCGGCGCACATCCCTGGCTCACACCACTTCGCAGAATCAATAGAAATCAATAGAAGACCGATTTATCGGGCGTACGAGGGTGCCTAACACCTTCCTCGTACGTAACAGGGATCCTTACCAACATTTCTGGTTTGCGCAGCCCCTTTTATTTGTTCTGCATGATTTTTCATGTTTTTCCTCGTCTTCCATTTTAATAGACTAGGTAGCGACTCCTACATTTTGCATTTCTTTTTTCATTTTTGCCGTGGCTTTGCCGCTTTTGGCACAAATATATTATTATTTGTGGCCACCCCCGACGACATGGTTACACAGGTGCAGGCATGTAGAGGGTTAGTGTAGTGCATATTGTTTGGAGTCTCCTAGCCGCACACACAGGTTCTTGGTAGTTAGATATTTACTGTTTGGCTTTAAATTTTCCATAATTTAATTTATTTTAAATTATTATGGAAAATGTGGGGCGTGACACAAATGCAAATTATGCAATAGTGAACAATGCAAGGCGAAAGATAGCCTAGACTTACATGGTAGCTAAAAGTTTATTATGCATATGACAATGCTAGAGAAGGGTTTTGGTGAAAAGTGAGAAGCATTTGTTTGAAAATTAAAACATATAATTCTCATAAAGAAGTGAGCTGAGAAAATATTTGTATTCCACTTTTTCTCATTTTCTTATACTATTCCTGATCTATGAATGGAGAAAAACAATCCATTTTCTTGATAGGAAATATTACTTGTCATAAAAATGTTAGAACATTCTCATGTGTATCTTACATGTCGACCATGCAAAGTGGATATTTTGAGTTGGAAAGATTGACTCCAGACATCCATTGAAGTAGTAAGAGGTTTGATGGAAGTTCAGTGTGTCACACCTCTCATCATTGCCGTCGACGAAGTTTGTTCATGGGGGTGCGTTCCTGATGGAACTGGAGGCATAAGCATGAAAGGAGTGCCAATGATGTAGACCAAAGGACCTAGAGCAACTAATGTTTGAGTGATTGAGCGGGATGTGCACAACTCAACAAGCAAGTTGCGCATTGATTGCGCGGGGGCATGCACAATTAAGAAGATATACAAGCATGTTACGCACCAACACATAAAGGTGTTACGAGGTGTTATAGTCAAACACACATCAAAGCACAGACACATTACTGGCATTGCAAGTTAACTGCAGAGGCATTACATGCATTATAGGTGAGGCTTTAACATGGTGGTTAAAGCCAAGCAATTATGTGCACACTTTAATGGAGCATTATGATGCAAGGTACATAATGGTGCACTGGTAGAGCTTCAATGTGCACACGACAAAGGAGCTGTTATGGTCAACACATTAAAGGGGATATTAATGTGTGTAATGGGCTGTATTAATGGCTAGCCGTTATAAACATGATGGCTTGGGTTTGTACATGTATATATACACATGTAAAGGAAGAGGAAGGCAATGGAGTGTGAGTAAGAGTGTTGCATTCTTCCTTCCTGTCCTTGTAACCAAGGAGTTCTACAAGTGAAATAGAAAAGGGGCATTCCCTAGCTCAAGTCTTCCACTTGTGTGTGTGCCGTCCAATGTGAATGTGATTGGGGACATATCACTTGTAGTTAGATAACCATAGGTTGGGTGAAAAGCCAAGGGGAAGGATGATCTGAGAGTGGATTTCCAAGCTAACTCAGTGTTGCACACTTTGATTCTCTTAAATCTCAGAAAAAAGATGTGACATTTGGTTTCATTACCGGGATTTGAAACAAAACGTGATCACAATCTAAATCGATGGTGAGAAACAACAACACGATGGTAGACATAGGTGCTAGTTATAACATCCTGTCCGATAATGAGCTGGAGCACTTTCAATTGTTGGTGGAGCAAGGCTCGCAAAGTAGTGGGAAGGTTGTGAACTCTGTTGCCAAGTGCACACATGACATCGTCTTGACCATGGTGCAGGTGAGGGATTGGTACAAGTCATGTAACTTTGTTGTCATCCCACTGGACGACTTCCGCATCATCTTAAGCCTCGACTTCATGAGATGGGCTAAGGTATCAATCATTTCATATCTCATTCGCCTCATGATTCATTATAAGTATGCACCCTACATTGTGCGTGTCTCACAAGATAGGGACGAGACAACAGCGCTCACAGTGTTACAACTATAAGACGACCTCCGACGAGGAGAGGCAATGTACGTGGTAATCATTCATGAGGAGATTAAACCAAGCACGGGAAGTGAAGCCTTGCCAACAAAGGTGGCGGAGCTACTCGAGGAGTTTCGAGACATCATGCCTGACAAGTTGCCAACAGAGCTACCACCACACTGTGACGTGGATCATCTCATCAAGCTCGTGCCAAGCTCGGTGCCACCGACGCAAGCACTGTACCCTATGCCACGGGTACATCTAGAGGAGTTGAAGAGACAACTCAAAGTGTTGATCGAGGGGGGGCTCCTCAGACCCAACGAGGCGCCATATGGTGTGCTAGTTTTATTTCAAAAGAAGAAGGATGGCTCGTTGCATATATGCATGGACTACCATGAGCTAAACAAGGTGATGGTCAAGAACAAGTATTCAATCTCGAATGTCAAGGATCTATTCGACAAGCTGGGTGGCGCCAACTATTTCACTAAGATAGATTTGCGGTTAAGCTATTACCAAGTGCGCATTGCCAAGGAGGACCAGTCCAAGACCACTTGTGTGACACTTTATGAATCGTATGAATTCCTTGTAATGCCATTTGGCTTGACAAATGTCCTAGCCACCTTATGTAACCTAATGAATAACATTTTTTTCTGAGTACATCAATGTATTTGTAGTAGCTTATCTCAACGACATTGTAGTGTATAGCAACACCTTAGAAAGTCATATAGATCATTTGAGGAAAGTGCTACTGAACCTGTGCGAGCACAAGCTTTGCCTCAAGATGGAGAAATGTGCTTTTACACAAGAGGAGCTCAACTTTCTGGGCCACATTCTTGGGTTGGATAGATCAAGATGGACCCTAAGAAGGTAGCTGCTATCACAGATTGGGAGGCGTTGAAGAAAGTTGCTAAGCTACAGTCATTATTAGGCCTTGCCAACTATTACCAGAAATTCATCAAGGGTAACTTGAGTCTTGTTGCACCACTCACACACTTGCTAAAAAAGGATTAGTCATGGGAGTGGACAGGGTCCTGCCAAGAAGCGTTCAACACACTGATGAGGTTAGTAGTGTTTGAGCCAGTTCTAAGGCTACCCAACTTTGAGGTACTCTTTCAGATATGGATGGATGCTTCTGACTATGCCATCAAGAGTGTGCTTATGCAGAATGGGAGGCCCATCTCTTTCAAGAATAGAAAGCTTAGTGACACAAAAAGGAGGTACACCATGCACAAGAAAGAAATGACAGCTGTGGTGCACTATCTCAGAGTTTGGTAGCACTATTTGCTAGGAGTGCATTATGTGGTGTACACCGATAATGTTGCCACATTATGTTTTCAGGGATAGAAGAAGTTGACACCGAAGCAGGTATGGTGGCAAGATTTTCTCGTCGAGTTTAACTTTACTCTCTAGTACAAGCCATGCAAGAACAACTAGGTTGTAAATGAGTTGAGCTATACAAGTGGCAAAACTAATGGCGCCATTAATGCACATGTTGTAATGGCACTCAATACAATTACTGGTGATCTACTTGAACGCATTTGGGAGTAGACAACAAGGGATGCTGTAACGGTTTGCCTCTTGAAGCAAGTCAAGAAAGGCGTTACGAAACGATTTTGGCTTGAAGATGGGATCTTATATGCTAAGGGCAGGCAGCCTTATGTATCTAAAATCGGAGGCCTTTGCAAGCTGTTATTAAAGGAGACACATGATTCGATGTGGGCAGGGCACCCATGGATCAAGCGCACACTTGCATTGTTAAGCGCAAGCTTCTATTGGCCATTTATGGAGTAAGACGTAGAGTTCCATATAAAGACTCATATCGTGTGCCAACTTGACTAGATGGAGATGTACAAGAGGGTGGGCCTTCTCCAACTGCTACCAATACCGAATGGTCCGTGGGGGAGCTTATCCATGGACTTCAATACTGGACTCCCAAAGGTGGATGGTTTCACGTCCATTATGGTGATAGTGGACCAATTCTCAAAATATGCAATGTCTGTGCCTATGCCAATGGAGTGCGTAGCAAAGATGATGGCCAAACCATTCATGAAGAAAATTGTGAAGCTATGGAGGGCACTAACAACATTGTTAATGATCGTGATACACGATTCACAAGGAGGATCTGGCAAGCATTGTTCCAACAACTTGGCACAAAGTTGAAATTCTCAATAGCCAATCATCTGCAGACTGATGGGCGGATGGAGTGCATCAACGCTATGTTGGAGGAATATTTGAGACACTTTATGGTCGCAAACTAGAAGAATTCGGTGGAATACTTGTAACACCCGTAAAATTCATTTTTGTAATTATTTACATTTTCTGAATTTTATTCCTAGACTGGTGTTACTATTCCGAGGCCCATAGTGTGGTTTTGTGCTTTTGGGCTTGGGCCACGTGAGTTGGCTTCTATTTGCGTCTTCCTGTGCGTGGTTGGCACTGTGCATTGTGGCACTCAGCGTGTGGGGCTTGGGTGTGGGTCCGCGTGGGGCCCGCGTTCGTGGGCTGGTGGTTGAGGCTGGTAGTTGACCTCGTGGTTGTGGTGGTGGTTCGTTACGTGTGGTGGCTGGCGAGGCTTGTAGCTGAGGGAGTGTTGGTGTGTGCATGGCTGACTAGTTGCAAGCACACGACCACCTACACCTTCTGTGAGGCTTTTTAAGTAGGAGGCCTCCGCCATGCACGACCCAAGCCTCCTCTCTTCCCTGCACTTCTCTCCGTCCTAAGCACACCTCCTTCTTCATCTTCTTCCACTCATTCTCTCTCCCTCCACTCACCTCCCCTCTCCCCATCTCTCTCTTTTTCTCTCTTTCTTTCTCTCTCACTCTCCCTCACCTATTTCTCTCCTCCCTGTGACCTCCTCTCTGCTCGATGTGCTCGAGGGCTGGCGACGGTGTGCTGCAGCTTGTGGTGGTGTGTGGAGCTCACGTGGAGTGCACTCGTGACCGTGGTTGCGTTGGAGTTCGCCGGAGTCGACTGGAGATCATCGAAGCGCATTCTCAGGTATGCATTTCCATCTCATGTAATAGAGAGCATGAAAATGGTTGAAATTGATAGGGTTGCATGAAATCTAGGTAAATTTACATTCCTAGAATTTATTGTGATTTTACGAGAATTTATGATGAATTTATGGATATTTATGGCGGTTGGTGTGTTTTGGGTCGTTTCAACCCTCCTGCCATTGTGATTTTATATCTTGATGCATGGTGAATGGACTTTGGTTTTGTTGGTTGGGATTTGGAGTAGACTCGAGGGTCTACATCTTTTGTTTTATGTAGCATTTTTGGTGCTTGTTTAGGGGGTCCGATTGGAGGTCCCAGTTGGGGTGATTTCGAACTATAGGGTTTTTGGCCGTTTTCTAGGATCATAGAATTCGGCATACCGAAGTGGAAATGGTATACTGAATCAGTGAATGTTAGTATACTTATTTCGTTCAGTATATCGTTTTTTTGTTAGTTTGGTCCTCCGGTTGATTCGTCTTGCCGAATCACCCCAATAGACTGATCCTATGGATTTCGGCATACTGGAGCCAGAACGACATGCCAAATCAATGGATTTCGGCATATAGAACCTATTTTCCGGCATGCTGAATCAGGGCCCAAATATGTTTATAAGAATCTAATTTCTGAGGGTTTTCCAGATTGGGTTGTTTTGTCCCTGTAAAATGGGATTGTGGGCCATCAGCGGTGGTCCCTTGGGACACTTGACGCATCACTTTACCGAGGTTTTGGAAGAGTTTTTCAAAGATATGAAAATGGTTTTGGAAATGGCTCTCAAGGAAATAGTTGGCATATTTTGGAAAATGTTTTACTGGTTTTCTATGTGTGGACCGAGACAATGTGGGACCATGTCGTCAGGATCATGGAATGTGATGACATTCTCAGGTGGTCGGGCACGACTCCCTGGTTGAGGTCGGGGGCCGAGATACCTGAGGCTAAGGGGCGTCGGGTCCTAGAGGAATGAGACTCCTTGACTGTCGTCTCAAGGCTAGGGTTATGGTTCATGGGTTGAGGTGTCTTGTGGCATGACGGGGAGGTATGATACTCCTGCTGTCGCTGTAAGCACTGAGGCTCGGGTGTCGTCTAGTGTGGAGGTGTGACACTCCCTCCTGAGCATTGTGTGTGGAGGACGCTGTGATGAGGCATACCCTGTGGTGGCCTGTGCGGGTGGGAGACGTGCCCCATAGCTAGTAGCATCGTAAGCGATAGGACAGCCATCCCAGGGAGGGGTTGGCTTTGTGAGGGTTCTCCAGGTAGGGAGAATCGCGAGACAGTGATCACTATTGCACAGGGTGGCTTCACCGTGGCAGTGCAGAATGCTGTGGTCGCTCCTCGGTGGACTGAGTGTGGCCAGAGTTAGGTTGCCTAGGGCCGGGCTTCCTGACTCACTGTGTGTGGTTTTGACCATTAAGGGCCTTTGCTTGTGGCTTTGGGCTAGTAGAGCCCTAGTTGTGGTTTTGGTCGATGTGGGCCTATTTTGTGAGGTTTTGAGAAAATGATTTGCGAAATGAATTTCAAAGGAAAATTGATTATAATTTTATTTTCCGTGGTTTTCATGGGGTGCATACTAGGTGACTTTTGTCACTCATACATTTTTCCTCGTGTTTTTAGTTTGCAGTGCAAGCATGTAGATGGTTAGCGTAGTGCATATAGTTTGGAGTCTCCTAGTTGCACACACAGGTTCTTGGTAGTTAGATATTTACTGTTTGTCTTGAATTTTCCTGTAATTTAAATTGTTTTAAATTATTGAGGAAAATGAGGGGCATGATAGTTTTGGTATCAGAGCTCTAGGTTCACTAGGTCACACTAGGTTAGTGCTACACCGAGGGTCTCCAGTCTAGATACTCTATAGGTTTTGCATGCTTTGTCTAAGTCTGCACTTGATTTTTCGCCATGGTTTTCCAGTTGTTGCTTTGTCTATGGTGAAGGTACTTTGCCATTCTTCGGTAGGATGCCTCCTAGTGGTCACAAGGGTAAGGCCCCTATTGAGGAGACCGAGCCCCGAGAGGACGTAGGCGGATGGAAGGCGGTTTGTGCGGAATTGACGAGTTTGGCACACAGGATCTCTCACGTGTTCATCAAGAATAGTGCCAGTGAGCGGTCAGGTGACCCATGGCTAAACCAGTTCACAAAGCTTTGTCCATTGTCGTTCAAGGGCAAGGTCAGTGCTGAGGAGAGCGACGCCTGGTTGGAGAAGGTGGTGAATATGCTGGAGAGCATGGCGTGCCCGGAGGAGCATTGTGTGCGGCTGGTGACCTACCTGCTGGATGGTGAGGCAGATAGGTGGTGGAAGTTTGTGAGGAGGCTGAAGTTCCCGGACTCAGTCATTGTTAGCATCCAGTGGAAGGATTTCAAGGCATCCTTCTATGACAAGTATTTTCCCGCTCATGTGAAAGTGCAGCTTCATCAAGATTTCTAGAGTCTGGAGCAGGACATGATGTCGGTGCTCGAGTATGAGATTGAGTTTGCCCGACTGGAACGCTTTGCTCCTACCTATGAGTCTGAGTAGGAGCGGGTGTAGAGGTTTCTGGACGGCTTCAACCCTGGGCTACGGGTGAAGGTGATGGGCTGTCGATGCCAGACTGTGGAGGACATGGTTGGGATGGCTTACCGCTTCGAGGCAGAGCATCAGAAGTTTTTGGAGAGTCATCCCAAGGAGAAGGGGAAGTCTTCTTTTACCTCTCGATTCTCTTTCTCCGGTCCTCCAAGTGACGGTAGCCTAGGTAACCTTGAGAAGAAGCAGAAGGCGAGGTCTAGTGTTTCCTCTATGGGCCGGCGGAGTTTTGCTGGGGGTAGCAAAGCTGGCCTCTGTCAGATACGGCCTAGTTCTCCCAGTGGGAACCAGTGCTTCAACTGTGGTCAGGTGGGCCACATCGCTGCATATTGTCCTCATCCTATAATTACAGGAAGGCGGGACACATTCAGAGATCTTGTCCAGAACCGCCTAAGAAGGCAGGAAGCGCGCCACAGCAGCTGACTAAGGGATAGGTGTTCACCATTACAACTCCAGGCATTGAGTCTTCGGGAGATGTTGTTGAGAGTAAGGATGAATAGTTGGTTGTGTAACCCTTTGAGAATTGTTGTAATCTCTCTTGTAATCTGGACATCTGCCTGATTGTATGGATGTGTGGTGTTGTTTTGTTTTGCCATCAGGTTCTTTTATTGTGGCTGGCCGGATGGCCAAAGTGTTGTTTGACTCAAGGAGTTCTTTCTCCTTTATCTCTGAGTCTTTTGTGGCAGAGTTGGTAGCGAGACCAGCTAGACTAGCCTTTCATCTCAGCGTGATGACAACCCTGGGGGAGCACAGTTTGGCATGGAGGTATCTATGGTCTATCGACTTGACGCTGAATGGTAGAGGGTTCGACGCTAGCCTGATCATGATGGACATGTAGGAGTACGATGTGATACTCAGCATGGATTGGTTGGCACAGCAGTCCACTTTGATCGACTGTGCTGGGAGGAGTGTTTATTTTGTGTCTCCTGAGGATGGGACTTTCTTTGTACAAGGTGGGTGTTAGGGTGAGCCTAAGCTTGTCATTTCAGCTATAAAAGCTTATATGTTTTTGGTCAGGGGTTGCATGTGGTATCTAGCTAGTATAGTTACCTCCACTTCTCCTGAGTTGGGTTTTCACAACATCTCTATGGTGTGTGAATATCTTGACGTTTTCCCTGACGATTTGCCAAGTATGCCACTTCACAGAGAAGTAGAGTTCTTGATCGATCTGATTCTCGGTTTTGGTGCTGTGTCGAAGCCTCCTTATCGCATGGCTCCAGCAGAATTGCGAGAGCTCAAGACTAAATCGCAAGAGTTGCTGGTCAAGGGGTTTATCAGGCCGAGTGTGTCTCCGTGGGGAGCGCCTATTTTGTTCGTCCGTAAGAAGGATGGTTCACTCCCTTGCCTATTATAGACTGTGTATAGACTATCGAATGTTGAACCAGATCACAGTGAAGAACAAGTATCCCTTGCCTTGTATTGATGACCTGTTCGACCAGTTGCAGTCAACATCGGTGTTCTCGAAGATTGATCTAAGGTCAGGGTATCACTAGTTAAGGATACGAGACTTAGACATTTAGAAGACTGCTTTCTGGACGGGGTACAAGCATTACGAGTTCACGGTCATGCCTTTCGGCTTGACCAATGTACCGACTGTGTTCATGGATCTGATGAATAGAATTTTCAGCCCTTTTTTGGACCAGTTTGTCATGGTTTTTGTTGATGACGTGCTGGTCTACTCCCCTGATGTTGAGACTCATGCCTTGCACCTTAGGGTAGTTTTGGATACTCTGAGGCATCATCAATTGTACGCAAAATTCTCCAAGTGTGAGTTTTGGCTGAGTGAAGTCATGTACCTTGGCCATTTGATTTCTGGAGAAGGCATCAGAGTGGATCCTACCAAGGTCGAGGCGGTGAATAGTTGGGAGCGACCCAGGACTATGTCGGAGATCAGGAGTTTCTTGGGTCAGACAAGCTATTATAGGAGGTTTATCAAGGATTTCTCATCCATAGCCGCGCCTTTGATAGAGTTGACTAGGAAGGGTGTTCCTTTTTGCTGGGACTAGAATTGTGAAGCTAGTTTCCAAGAGCTGAAGTGTCGCCTGGTTTTTGCCCCTATGTTAACTCTGCCTTCTAGAAGTGGTGGCTTCACTATGTATAGTGATGCCAGTGGTGTTGGGTTAGGGTGTGTTCTAATGTAGCATGGCAATGTGATCGCATACGCTTCGCGCCATCTGAAGGATCATGAGAAGAACTACCTGACCCACGATTTGGAGATGGCTGTCGTAGTGTTCGCCCTCAAGCTCTCGCGACACTATCTCTATGGGGAGTAGTTTGAGGTCTTCACCGATCATCAGAGCTTGAAGTATATCTTCACGTAGAGGGACCTCAACCTGAAGCAGTGTTGTTGGGTGGAGTCTTTGAAGAACTGTGATTTTAGCCTGTCCTACCATCAAGACAAGGCCAATGTGGTCGTTGTTGCCCTGAGTCAATGTACGCACGTGATGGTGAGCCTGATGGTCAAGGAGTGGACCATGTTGGAGGATCTAGTGAGCTGCAGGCCGAAGCAGCAAGCTCAGGGAATGGTTGATGCCTTGGTGGCCAACCTATTTATTCACTTGAAGCTGTTAGAGTTTATTGTCGCCTATCAGCAGCTGGATCTGTTTATTCAGGCTGTGTTTGAGAAGCTAGAGGCTGGTGGAGAGCCTTATTTCTTTGTTCGGGCATATGGAGAGCTGAGGTATGATATGCATCTGTACATGCCCTAGCATGAGGAGGCCAAGTAGAGGTTGTTGGATGAAGCGTATCAGTCTAGGTACACCATTCACCTTGGGAGTACGAAGATGTACCGAGACCTGAAGTGGAACTTTTGGTGGCCTGGCTTGAAGAGAGATGTTCCTGACGATATGGCGAGGTGTACCACCTACCAGTTGGTCAAGGTAGAGCACTAGAAACGCGGGACCTTGCAGTCGTTGGATATTCCTATGTGGAAGTGGGAGCACATCTCGATGGACTTCGTGACTGGTTTGCCGTGGACATAGAGGAAGAACGACACCGTGTGGGTGATCGTGGATCGACAAACGAAGTCTACACACTTCCTAGCCATTCGGGAGAAGCTTCTGATGCACCGCCTTGCAGAGTTGTATGTATTCGAGGTGGTGAGGCTACATGGTGTTCTAGTGTCCATCATGTCGGACAAAGACATGAGGTTCAACTCGAGGTTTTGGAGAACTCTGTAGGAGGCCTTTGACACTGTGCTCAACTAAAGCACAGCATTTCATCCTCAGTCGGATGGTCAGACAAATAGGACTATCCAGACATTGGAGGATATGCTTAGAGGTTGTGCCTTAGACTTTTAAGGGAGTTGGGAGGACCATTTGCCGCTGATTGAGTTCGCCTACAATAATAGTTATCACTCAAGCATCGGGATGGTGTTGTACGAAGCTTTGTACGGTAGGCCATGTAGATCGGCGGTTTGTTGGAGCTAGGTGGGCGAGTGTCAGTTGATTGGTCCTGAGCTTGTGAAGCTGTATGCAGACATGGTGGATTTGATCCATAGTAGGCTGTTGGCTACACAGAGTTGGCAAAAGAGTTATGCCGATAGGAGGCGGAGACCGCTGGAGTTTCTAGTGGGAGACTATGTGTTCCTGAAGGTGTCGCCGACCAAGGGTGTCATGAGGTTTAGGAAGCATGGCAAGCTGAGTCCTTGCTACATTGGTCTATACCAGATCACCTAGAGGATCGATGAAGTTGCTTATCGGTTGGATCTACCACCAGAGATGTCGTCTGTGCACGATGTATTCCATGTATCCATGCTGAGGAAGTGCTTGGTTGACGTTTCTCACGTGATCCCAGTTCAGCCAAAAGGGCTGCAGGAAGATTTGTCCTTTATGGAGGATGCCGTCGAGATTGTTGACCGCAAGGAGCAGGTGTTGCGGAATAAGGTGATTCTGTTGGTTTTGGTGCGGTGGCGGCATCATGGAGCCGAGGAGGCCACGTGGGAACGTGAGGAAGCCATCCTAGTCCAGTACCTGTATTTTTTCTCTTAGTGATTTTGAGGGAGAAATCTTCTTTTAAGGGGGTTAGGATGTGTAACACCCATAAATTCATTTTTGTAATTATTTACATTTTATGAATTTTATTCTTGGACGGGTGTTACTGTTCCGAGGCCCGTTGTGTGATTTTGTGCTTTTGGGCTTGGGCCTCGTGGGCCAGCTTCTATTTGCGTGTCCCTGTGCTTGGTTGGCACTGTGCATTGTGGCACTGAGTGTGTGGGGCTCGGGTGTGGGTCCGTGTGGGGTCCGCGTTCGTGGGCCGGTGGTTGACGTTGGTAGTTGGCCTCGTGGTTGTGGTGGTGGTTGGGTGCGTGTGGTGGCTGGCGAGGGTAGTAGTTGAGGGAGTGTTGGTGTGCGCATGGCTGACTGGTTGCAAGCACTTGGCCACCTACTCCATCTGCGAGGCTTTTTAAGCCAGAGGCCTCTTCCATGCACTTCCCAAGCCTCCTCTCTTCCCCGCACTTCTCTCTGTCCTGAGCACACCTCCTTCCTCATCTTTTTCCACTCATTCTTTCTCCCTCCATTCACCTCCCCTCTCCCTGTCTCTCTCTTTTTCTCTCTTTCTTTCTCTCTCACTCTCCCACACCTGTTTCTCTCCTCCCTGTGACCTCCTCTCTGCTCGATGTGCTCAAGAGCCGATGACGTTGTGCGGTGGCTCATGGTGGCGTGTGCAGCTTGCGTGGAGTGCTCTCGTGGCCGTGGTTGCGTCTGAGTTCGCCGGAGATCGGCGGAGTGCATTCTCAGATACACACTTCCACCTCATGTAATAGAGAGCATGAAAATGGTAGAAATTGATAGTGTTGCATGAAATCTAGGTAAATTTACATTCCTAGGATTTAT
Organism: Posidonia australis; assembly: GCA_024699735.1. Lineage (NCBI taxonomy): Eukaryota > Viridiplantae > Streptophyta > Magnoliopsida > Alismatales > Posidoniaceae > Posidonia > Posidonia australis. Next base: position 8,356 of record JAMKQA010008767.1, on the reverse strand, counting down.
TGTGATTTTATGAGAATTTATGGATATTTATTGCGCTTGGCGTGTTTTGGGTCGTTTCGACTTTCCTGCCTTTGTGATTTTATATCTTGAAGCATGGTGAATGGATTTTGGTTTTGTTTGTTGGGATTTGGAGTAGACTCGAGGGTTTACATCTTATGTTTTATGTAACATTTTTGGTGCGTATTTAGGGGGTCCAATCGGAGGTCATAGTTGTGGCATTTTTTGACTATAGGGTTTTGGGCCGTTTTCTAGGATTGTAGAATTTGGCATACCGAAGTGAAAACAACATACCGAATCAGTGAATTTCGATATACCGATTTCGTTCGATATACTGTTTTTCTATCAGTTTGGTCCTTTGATCGATTCGGCCTATCGAATCACCCCGGTCAACTGATCCTATGGATTTTGGCATACCGCAACCAGAACCGCATGCCGAATCAGTTGATTTCGGCATACCGAACCTACTTTCCGGCATGCCGAATCAGGGCCCAAATATATTTATAAAAATTTGAATTTTGAGGGTTTTTTGGATTGGGTTGTTTTGTCCCTGTAAGATGAGATTGTGGGCCATTAGCGGTGGTCCCCTGGGACACCTGATGCACTGCTAGACTGAGATTTTGGAAGAGTTTTTCAAAGATATGAAAATGATTTTGGAAATGGATTTTAAGGAAATAGTTGGCCTATCTTGGAAAATGTTTTCATGGCTTTCTGTGTGCGGGCCGAGATAGTGCGGGACTGCATCATCCGGACCAGGGAATGTGACGACATTCTTGTGTGGTCTGGTGCGTCTCCCTGGTTGAGATCGAGGGCTAAGATACCTGAGGCCGAGGGGTGTTAGGTCTTGGAGGTATGAGACTCCTTGACTATCGTCTCAAGGCTAGTGTTTGGTCCATGGGTTGAGTTGTCTTGTGGCATGATGGGGAAATATGATACTCCTGCTGTCGCTGTGAGTACTGAGGCTTAGGTGTCGTTAGGTGTGGAGGTATGACACTCCCGCTTGAGCATCGTGTGTGGAGGACGCCATGAGGAGGCGTACCCTATGATGGCCATTGCGGGTGGGACACGTGCCCCGTAGCTGGTAGCGTCCTGAGAGACAGGACAACCTTCCCTTCAAGGGGTTGGCTTTGTGAGGGTTCTCTAGGTGAGAGAATTGCGGGACGACGCGACTCCTGCACAGGGTGGCACGTCGTGCCAGTTCAGACGCTGTTGGTTGCTCTTTGGTGGGCTACTTGTGGCCAGAGTTTGGTTGCTTGGTGCCGGGCTTCCTGACTCACTATGTGTGGTTTTGGCCATTGAGGGCCTTTGCTTGTGGCTTTGGGCTATTAGAGCCCCAATTGTGGTTTTGGCCGGTGTGGGCCTGTTTTGTGAGGTTTTGAGAAAATGGTTTGTGAAATGAATTTAAAAGGAAAATCGATTATAGTTTTGTTTTCCATGGTTTTCTTGGGGTGCGTACTGGGAGACTTTTGTCACTCATACGTTTTCCCTCGTGTTTTTTGTTTGTAGGTGCAGGCATGTAGAGGGTTAGTGTAGTGCATATAGTTTGGAGTCTCCTAGCCGCACACACAGGTTCTTGGTAGTTAGATATTTATTGTTTGGCTTTTATTTTCCCATAATTTAAATTATTTTAAATTATTGTGGAAAATGAGGGGCATGACACTACTAAATGTAGCCCAATTTTGCCACATTCTTCACTCAAACTCTTCAACAGGGAAGAGCCCATTCGAGTTAGCAATGGGGCTCCAACCATTAACACCCCTGGAAGCAGTGAAGCACAGTGATAACAAGTGTCTAGTGGTGGCACAACATGCACATGATCACCAGAAGTGCATTGATGAGGCACGAGACAGTCTCTTATTAGCATAGAGGAACATGGAATAGTGGGCCGACCACTTGAGTTCCAACTAAAGGACAAGGTGTTACTATGTTTAACACTGCATATGATGAGACAAGTTCGGAAGACAGTAGCTCATCAAGCGTTGGTGCCATGTTACGAAGGACCTTTTGTAATAGAAAGGAGGGTAGGCACCTTAGCCTATAAGCTTGATTTACCTTCAAGATTAAGGCTACATCCAGTTTTCCATGTTAGCCAACTAAAGATGTTCTACGAGGATCATACACGGGGCAAATCAGGTCGTGCCCCACCCCAAGTGCACATGACTTTCAACAAGATGGTTGAGGCTATTCTGGACTGATGCATCAAAGGCATTGGGAGGCATTGGTAGAATACATTCAACCTGGTGCAATGGGAGGGTCAACAACTAGAGGAAGCCATATGGGAATGGGACATTCATTTATGCCAATTTGAAGACAAGATTGCCAAGTTCCTGAGTCACGCATCGTTGAGGGCGATGACGACTTAGGTGGGGGAGAATTCTCACACCACTCACCAATGTTGCCAATGTGATTTGTACGAGGGGGTGCACACATGATAGAACCTGAGGCGCAAGCATAGAATGAGTGCCAATGATGTAGACCAAAGGAGTAGCTAATGTTTGAGTGACTAGGCGGGACGTGCATAGCTCAGCATGCAAGCTGCACATTGATTGCATGGGGGAATGCACAATCAAGAAGATATAGGCATGTGATGCACCAACTATGTAGATGCTACTCTAGAGATGGGAAAGAAGAAGCAAAACAACCAATCACGGATAAGCAATAGATCGGAGTCACCACTTAGTCTATTAAGAAAGGAACCAGAAGATGAGGAAAATTGGAAATAAAACGAAAGATAAAATACACAAACGGAAGATAAAACACACAACGAGAAACACGAAAGAAGGAAATTCGTGCCAATGGATGCGATACAAAGGCCAATACAAGCCAAAGAAAAGGTAAGGGCTCCTGTTACGCATGGGAAAAGTATTAGGTACCCCCATACACCCAATGAATTGGTCTTTCCTGACTTGTTCAACCATTTGTGTGGCCTATGTAGGCAGATATATGCCAATTCGTGTTTACCTTTAAGCCAAATGATGCAAGGATGTGAAAACATGATGTGATAACTGAAATAAGAAAGGAATCTGAGAAGAAAACAAACATGGATGCAAAGGATTTGATAAACAAGCAAGGGGACTCAGTCTGATGATGGTCAAAAATCCCTGGAAAACCCACGCAGGCAGCTCATGTAGGTCAATCGCGAGTCCAGAAATAGGTCCAATCAAGAGACTTCTCATTGTCCAAGGAAGTTGAGCAAAATTTTGAACAAGAAAACAAATGCATGGAAGTAAAGGGTAACAAAAAAGGATCTCACGAGATTAAACTATATCGCTAAACTTGAACAAGAGATAAGCAAAACAGGGGAGGGCTAGGTCGACCCGTGCTCTGGACAATGGGAACCCGCACTTATAGCTCATGCTATCAACCCGAGGCCTAGAAATTGTAGCTGATAGCCGACCTTCATCACCTTCCCCGAGCCACAAAAAACATACAAGAAAGCAAGGCAAGCATCTAGAAAGAAAAGTGGGCATACATCAACTGGAAAACAAGATTAAAATTGATTAAAAGGACCTAGACCATCCCTTTCACCTTTAGTCAACCTCACCGGACTAGGCGACTATCATCGACCATCATCGTGGTTGGTGGGGCTCGTCTATCCTCTAGGGTGCATGGGAAACGTCAAGGGGAGTCTAAGGAAGGCTTAGGAGGCGAGCTACATGCATGCTCATGCATGGGCTGCTCTCCCCATCCAATTGGGTTCCGTCGACATTGTCCTCCCCTATCCAACCATGATGGACGGTAGAGGACTGCGTAGAGGAGACAAGAGGCGAAGATAAATGAGAAGGGCGAAGTAGGATGCTTTTGGAGGAGCCAGACCTCATGCTCAAAGGCCGTTGGCCTCACGTGGGTTGGTGACTTTCTGTCAGCGAGATGCAAATGCAAGGATGGAATGCAGAAATAAAACAAGGAAGTAGCAACTATATCGAAGGCTTCTAAGCAAGGAAAAGAGGCTAAGGGACAATGCTGGTACCTATTTGAAGGCCACTGAACTCTTCCCGATTGGATTGGATGAGTGTGTCTTGCGGTGAGTGATGAGAGGTGATCAACGACTGGGATGGATGACGCAGACTCAAAGCAATGAGATGGGTGGCTAGATATGCTTTGCTGAGGATGTGGGAGTGGTTTGGTGGGCTATAGTTGCTTTTGGAGCTGGCTAGAATGTTGAGTTTCAGTGGCTATGGGTGGAGGGGTGGTTCAAATCTAGGCCATGGATCTCAAACTACTATCATCCTTTGGTTGAGAATCAATCATGGAGGCATGATAGGAAATTAAATCCACATACGGGGCTTCATGGTCCAGATGCAATGTGGCACACACTTAGATCCAGGCCAACCAATAAGAGGCAAGGATTTCATGGACCCAAAGTGAATGGACAAGTCTATCCTTTGCTGCTGGCACTAACCCAAGGCACTCATGCATCCTGATCGTGCACATAGGTTGCGTTATCAGGCCACAAGAGTCCTAAGACAATCTGCAAGCAAAGGGGCACAAGTTCGGTCCACCAAGCATTCAAGCCATGAAAGGGCTCAAGTGAATTGGTTTTGGGCCTAGTTAGGATAATGTTGGATTATAGTTGGTGGGTTTATGTTTTAAGTGGGGATTTAGGTGATGAGGGTGGTTACGCCAACTAACCATCCAATGCAGGCTCTGCCAAAGAAGCTGACTACCATCCGAGGAAAAACATTGGGGTGTCTACAAATGCCCCTCCCTGAGCGAGGTCAAAGGTAGTAGGACTGATGCTTAGGGTTGAGAAAGACACCCTACCTAAGTCTACGAGAAAACGATGCTATGGGCATTGTGTCATTTATTTGACAAATATACCGAAAGTCGTGACTCACTGTTGGAATGCAAATGTTGATGCAGCTATGGCTACCATACGGATATGCAAAACTGGAAAATGTGAGATGCTTGCTACGGATGTTGATACTAAGTGCTGATAATGCAAGCTAAATGTTGCCAGTGCAATGCTATACGCAAAGTTGGTGAGTAGCTACTTTACCGCAAGGGGTGTGACTGGTCACCAAGCAAACAAAAGGGGCACACGATGAGTTGATGGACTCATCGATCTGATAGCTCGGGTTATCTTCCCGAAGAAGAAGGAATAGGCGCACAGAAAGTCTTTAAACTTGTCCACTGAGCAGAGATAGGCAATTGACAGACGTCATTCGAACATTTGATTGTGTCACCTGAATAGTTTGGGGTATCGGCCCAAACAAAAAAGAGGAGCATAGAAAGATTGACGGGCTTACTGATCGAACAATAGACATTTGACGGACATCATTCGAACATTGGACGGTGTCATCCAGATAGTTTGGGGTATCAACCAAAAGCAAAGGGGGCAGCCATCAGTCGGACGGACCAGGCGCCAAGCCAGAAAGGGAAGGAAAGGCTATCAATCAGACGAATCTGGCGTCAAGTTGGAAAGGAAAGGCTATCAACTGGACGAAACTAGGTACAAAGCTGGAAAGAAAAGAAAACGAAGGCTATTAGTTGGACGAACCAGGCGCCAAGCTAGAAAGAAAAGAAAAAGCTATTGGTTGGACAAAACCAGGCGCCAAGCCAAAAGAAGAAGAAAAGAAATGAAAGGCTATCGACTGGACAAACTGGACGGCAAGCCAAAGGCACATCTATCGGTTGGATGAACTGGACGCCAAGTTGAAGGAAAGGGGCTATCAGCCAGATGAATAGGAAGCCAAGCCAAAGGCACAACTATCAGCCAGACAAATCAGACGCCAAGCTAAAGGAAAGGGGCTATCGACTAGATGAACCGGGTGCTAAGACAAAGGCACAACTATCGACCAGACAAACCGAACACCAAGCTGAAGGAAAGGGGTTATCGATTAGATGAACCAGGTGCCAAGCCAAAAGAAGAAGAAAAAAAAGAAAGGCTATCAACCAGACAAACCAAGTGCCAAGCCAAAGGCATAGCTATCGACCGAACAAACCAGGCGCCAAGCTGAAGGAAAGGGGCTATTGGCTGGACAAACCGGATGCCAAGCCAAAGGAAAAACTATTGGTCAGATGAATCGAACGCCAAGCTGAAGGAAAGGGGCTATCGACCAGATGAACTGGGCGCCAAGCCAAAGGCATAGCTATCGATCGGACGAACTAGGGGCCAAGCTGAAGGAAAGGGGCTATCGGCCAGACAAAACCAGACGCCAATCCAAAGGTACAGCTATCGACCAAATGAACCGAGTGCCAGTTGAAGGAAAGGGGTATCGATCAGATGAACCGAGCATTGAGCCAACGACATAACTATCGGTCGAATGAACTGGGCACCAAGCTGAAGGAAAGGGGCTATCGGTCGAACAAATCGGGCGTCAAGCCGAAGCCACAACTATCGATTAGATGAACCAAGTGCCAGGTTGAAGGAAAGGAGTTATTCGCCAAAGGAATAGGGCCCCAAGCCAAAGGCACAACTATCGGCTGGATGAACCAGGAGCCAAGATGATGGAAAGGGGCTATCGACTGGATGAACCGGGTTCCAAGCCAAAGGCACAACTATTGGCCAAATGAACCAAGCGCAATGCTAAAGGAAAAGGCTATTGATTAGATGAACCAGGTGTTATCCCGATTGGACGAACCAAACACCAAGATGAAGGAAAGGGGCCATCAGCTAGACGAACTAGGCGCCAAGCTAAAGGAAAGGGTGGTAGAATTCTCAGCAAGCTAGTGGACTTGCTGGCAAGAGACAACAAGATTGCGAACTTGCGTGTCGGATGAGAGATGAAAGAGAGTTGTTGTCGAACTGGGTTTGGCTCCTTCTAGAGGTTCATTGCAACCTTGGCATGGTCGGGGCAAATCTATAATCTAGCTGTAACCATGCCGGCGAGAATGGAAAAATATGCGAAAGTCGGCAAAGTCACGGCAAAAATAAAATATGCAGATGCTGGAGTCGCCACCTAGTCTATTCAAATGGAAGACGAGGAAAACCATATAAAACATGAAAATCATGCAAAAAAACAATGGAAAAGGTCTTTGTAAACCAGAAATATGGGTAAGGATCCCTATTACATACGACGAAGGTGTTAGGCACCCTCGTACGCCCGATAAATCGGTCTTCTATTGGTTTCTCTTTTGCTAATGAAATGTCGGCTTTTCAGCCTTTTGCTATACGCTCGAGGGTGATATGCCATGCCATGCTTATGTGTGTGGTGTCTAAGATATGGGTGCATGATGTGTAGGGGTGTGTCCTAATGCTCAGAAGTATCACTCGTATCGCGGGACAAGTATTGATGCAAGAATATTGCATAATGTGATCAAAGATCTAAAATCTCGAGTGAGTTTTCATCCTTGCCTTCCTATATGCCAAATGCAATCTAAAATGCATGGAAAAGGTTAAAAACAGAGTTATGCCTTCCTAATACATATCCAGGAAGAAAACCAAAAAAATGCAGAAGCAAATCAAAGTAAGAAAACATGCTGCAATCATATAGAGACCTGCTGTGTGCTACTGTTAACAGGCTGCTGCGCCTGTGAGGTGCGCCCGACCGGTGCGTCACACTAGTGCGCCAGACTAGTGCGTCAGTCTGATGCGCTGTCTAGTTGCTTTCTACGTGGGCCAGAATGATGTGATGAGAGAAAACAGAAATCTATACAAAGCCAAATCACTAGAGATTGCATTCAAGAAAAGTATGCAGCGTAAAATCCTTTGTAAAACTTGGAAAAAAAACATGTAAGTGCAATGATTTGTGGACCTAGTGCTCAAGGGCTAGTAGCCTCACACAAGGTCACACTCTATTCAAGCTAGAATGAAAGAAACAGGATTCAGTCAGGTCACTAGATCATGGGCTAATGCACAAGGTTCTCCAAGTAGGAGCATGGTGCAGCCAGCCTACTAGATTTCGACCGAGGACTAAATATCCAAAGGGAGAAATCGGCTAGAAAACAATCTCGCTTTTATCGAAAACAAATGCATGTGAAACCATGGAATAAAAAGAACAAGCAGTAAAAGAACTAGGTTCAAAAACATCATGCAAACAGGGACGCAAAAGTGAGTGTTTTACCCTCTGATCAGTCTGGTGCTCCTACATGCGGCGCCAGAGTGGGGCGCTGGCTAAGTGCGCCGCTCTGGTGCGCCATATAGGTGCTCCCCAGAAAAATCTAGATCAGACCGCGATTTGATCCAGAACTAAACCAGAAAGATGATGGGTAATCTATGCTAATGCAAGTTGATCCATGCAAGTGTGAAGAGCATGATGAAATGCATCTAATCATTACTATCTTATTAGAACATGATGATTAATGGGTTCATGTAAAATATTCAAGCATGGGGCGAGCAAACCCAACAAGACTTACTGAAATCATGATCATATCTAGAGCATAATAAGAGAAGATTGCTCATGCAAATGACTACATC
>JAMKQA010008766.1:0-22155 GCA_024699735.1 Posidonia australis | reverse complement strand
AGTATGAAACCAGCCAACCAGCTCATGCGCCATAATTAGGGCTTCAGTGATAGCACGACCTCGCACAAAGGCCAACTGTGCATTACTCACGAGATGCGGCAGGAGCAGCTTGAGCCTCTTCGCAAGAAGCTTAGACATGATACGGTAAAGAACATTGCAAAGGGAAATGGGTCGGTAGTCAGAGAAACTACTTGGCACTGGTGACTTGGGAATGAGTTTGATAGTAGTATGGTTGATTGCCTGCATAAGCCTCCCTGAACGCACAAAGTGATTGACTGCTAAAAGCAAGTCACCCTTAATAATCCCCCATGCAGCCCGAAAAAAGCCAAGATTGAACCCATCTGGGCTGGGGGCTTTATCAACATCCATGCTCCAAACAGTGCGCTGGAACTCATCCTCAGTGGCTGGCGTGGTAAGTACTGCATTCTCAGTTGGAGTGACCACCTCCTGGAACAAGTTTGGGGGCAGCGCCTCACAAGAGTACCCTGTATTCAGTAGTGTCTTATAAAACTGGTGCGCAGCAACTGGCAACTTGTCCTGATTAATGACGAGCCCCACCTCGTCCCTTATGGTCCGCACCTCATTTCGAGCGTGCCGTATCACCAAAGCATGGTGGAAGAACGCTGTGTTGGAGTCCCCTTCCCGAAGCCACAAGGCGCGACTTTGTTGCTGTAAGACCTTTTCCTCGTGATCAAGGGTTGCACGCAAATCCCCCCGGAGTCGTGCGTCATCCTGCATCAATTGAGAGGTGTCCTCCCCGGATGCCTCTACAGCATCCAACACCTCAGCCAACTCCTCAATCTTGCGTCGAATGTTACCCACCTCTCAGCTAGCATTGCCGAAGGTGTCCTTAGCCCATCGGGCAAGTCGTGCGCGAGTAAGGGCCAATTTCTTAACAAAGCGATACATAGGGATCCCAGAGACCCGAGTGGCCCAAGAAGCACTCACCACATCCTTGAAGGACGGGTGGTCCGCCCAATGGTTATAGAACTTAAAGGATTTGGGAGGTCTCAACGAACCCTTCCCAAGCGAAAGCTCCAATGGCGCATGATCACATGCTTCACGGTCCATGACATAGCCGCAACTATCTGGAAAGGCCAACAGCCAGTCTGCAGAAATGAAGCACCAGTCCATACGAGACTGGACCGTTGAGGGACCCCACTTCCTCGACCAAGTGAATAGGTTACCTGTCATCGGTAACTCCAGAAGCCCTTCATCGTCCAACCACTCGTTGAACTGATTCATAGCCGTGGCAACAGGCGGCGCATGACCAGTGTGTTCCTCCAGGCGACGAACACAGTTGAAGTCACCACACAGAAGCCATGGCTTGTCCGTACTCCTGGCCACGCCCTTGCGAAGTGCCTCCCACAAAGGTCCACGCTCGATGGGCCGATTAAATGCATAGACAACAGTGAACTCGAACCCTTGGCTGCTGCTCTCCCCATCGAAGACAAGCGCTTGAGCCATAGCACAAGTGACAGTGAGCGTCACAGAGCATGTCTACCACATAATAAGAACCCAACCACTAGGAGCCACACATAGGTTGTGCGAGAAGGATGCCCCTGGCCAAACTGCCCCAACAAAATCCCGAATATGGTCCTCAGTCCTAATTTTGTGTTCAAGGATGCACACAATATCAAAATGCCCGGCCTCAATCTTCTTCGAGAGCATAACTCGTCGGCCACACGAATTCGCTCCCCTAATGTTCCATGAGAGGATCTTCATGTGCACGGGAGGTCCGACGGATCACCCTTACAATCTGCACTCCTTTGCCCCACATTGTTTCCACCCTGGAGGACAGCATCACGGTATCCTCCAACCACTGGCCAAGAGGCAGTGGCAAAAGCCCCCTAGGCTGCTTCTCCTATCCACGGCCCTCAATGCAAGCATTACTTGGGTCCTCCTTTCTCTTATGCTTTCTCTTCTTAGCCTTCATTGTAACAAACTCCGGCTGTGAAGAGGCACCCTCTGGGACAGTCTCCACCGGAAGGGACACTTGGACTGGCACACTAGAAGCGGGCGCTGCAACAGGCGCCACCACAGGTGCAACCATCTGCTCCACCATCTTTCCTTTAGACTGGGCATCCATCTGCACACCGCCTTTCTGTGGTACCCGGGGTCGCACAGTGCAACCCTTATCATCATGTGCAAACGTGGAGCAGTGCTGACAAGGCGTCGGACGCCACTCATACTCCACCCTAATTTCCTCTAGATTCCCAGTTTCTCGATCATACATGGGAATATGGGACAGAAAGTCGAAGTCCAAATCAACTTCAACACAGATATGGGCATAGTCGATGCGAAGAGCATCCATAGTGTTCCCATCCATCTTGAGGGGCATTCCCAAGTAACTCCCGATCTTGCTCAACATCCACAAAGACCAGCAATAGATGAAGCTTTCCTACCTCGAACTTAGAAGCCACACTCCATTTGCGCAAAATGAGCGGCCTCCCCACGACAAACCATGGGTCACCTTCCAGAACTTTCTCCACATCTGCGGGGTTAGAAAACTGGAAGAGAAAGTAACTGTTACCCCGAGGCTTCACATCTACCGTGCCAGATAACCCCCACAACCAGCGTAGGTAACCAAGCAACCCCCGTCCCACTGGATTTGCACAAACGACAAATCCCATGACAACATTGTCCCATCATGCCAAAGCATCCTTGACATCGTTGCGGCCAAAGTCTACCACCTTCATGCCTTCCACTCGAGCATTCTGGCAGTGTTGCAGAGCTTTGTCACTACTTTCCGAGCCACCCTTCCCGGTGAGCAAATCCGCCCATCGCACAGTAGGGTTACGAGGCCCAGGCCTCCGTGATACGGAACGAGATGGTCGGCGATGGGTAGATCTTCCAGCACCACGTCTGCCACGCCCCCCACGATTGGCGAAGCCAGGGAATCCAGAAGAGTCCCCCCTCAGGTTTTTACCCCCCCAGAAAGATGGGAGGGATCAAGCTTACCCATTCTAGGAGGAGCTGGAGCAACGGAGCGAAGACCCTCCATAGGCTCATCATCCCCTTCATCACCATCTTCCTCTGTGGGAAGTTCCTCACTAGTGTCCTCAGATCCCACGGAAGGATCTTCCTCAGAATCGCCTTCAGAGTCCTCAGAAGAGCCTGAGTCATCAGACCCAGAGGACAAATTAAAATTCAAATGCACCTTTGAATTACCACTATCCCGCCCACCTGAACCGTGGTCAGAGCCTAGCCTGACAACCTGCCTGGTAGCTGGAATAGAAGATTGACCAGATGTCCCACCAGAAACAGCTTTACCTCCCACGCGCTTGTCAGATGGTTCTGACAACAACCCACTGATGGCAACAAGACCCGCCACTGAACCAGAGTGCCCAGCCTTTCCCTATTTACCGCAGACTTGAATTTGGAATTCCCGCCTGCGGCCTCTAAAAGCTTGTCGCCTTACGACAATTGAGTTTCCCGCTTCCCGCCAGATTTCAAATTTGAAATCCCGCCAGAGACCCCTAGAAGGTTGTCTCTCTTCCTTATCTTGTTGTACCTTCTTCTTCCCTTTCCTCCACACAAGAGATCCTGTGATAGCCGTTATGACATCGTCAGCTCTATACTATCTTCATGGTCTTTGCATCGTTCTGTTGTGATTAAATCATCAACACCCTCTTTGTCTCCCAATCTTCAACTTCGCAAATACCATCCAAGCACTACTGGTTAGAGGAGCTTTGGAGGGAGAGCACAAGCTTTGTTCTTTGTCATCTTCTTCTTCAACATCTTCATCGTTTCTCTTACAATTGACAACAGAGGGGAAGTATAACTTGGGAAGGAGGAGCATGTGAATAGTAAGGAAGAAGCAAAAGTTGGAGAGATGATAGATTATTGAAGAATCCAAAGTCAAATCTAAGATTGCCAAACAAACCCTTAAGTTAGTTTATCCCAACCTCTTTGTGAAAACCCAATGTTTGTGGTCACAGCATTTTTATCCTATTCTTCTTGTGAACTAGAAAAATACTAAACAGAGATATGTAGGTTGTGTGTCACTGCAGAAACCCTTCATTGATCAACAGGAGATGCAAAGCAAAGATGTGGTAGATAGTGAAACAAGTTTAATAGAATTGCCAAAAGGTCAGCTCTGAATGCAAAGCAAAGACAAGTAGACAATGGAATAAGTCAAAAAACAAGACAACTGCAAATTGGGAACGAGTCTAAGAGTCTATTTAGCATGACTTATGGGAAAATCTAGTTCTTGGTTCATTTGCTAGAAGCTAACTTTTGACATGATGTACAAGCTAGCGTCTATGGGCAATGGTAGAAGCTTGTTTAGCAAAATAAGGACCCAATTTGGATTCTAGTTTATGGATTTGTGTTAAAAGACAAAAATGCCCTCAGAACTACTGGTAATCCTCAGTGCGGGCAAGAATGAAGACAAGGTGTTGTAGAAGTCAGGGAACCTGTCTGTCTACTCCAAGCTAGTGGAGTTTATCATTGCTTGTCAACAATTAGATTGTTTTGTGTAGGCTACTTTTTAGAAGTTGGAGGCTAGAGGAGAGCCTCATTTTTCTATTGAGACATATAGAGAGTAAAGGTACGATTTGCGGCTATACATGCCTCAGTATAAAGAGGCCAAATAGAAGTTGTTGAATGAAACTTGTCGGTCCAAGTACATCATTCATCCTGAAAGTACAAAAATGTATCAGGATCTGAAGAGAAATTTCGAGTGACCTGGTATGAAGGAAGATATTACTAACTACATGGCAAAGTGCATGACTTGTCAGTTGGTTAAGGTAGAGCGTTAAAAAGCCTGGAGAAATTTTGTAGCCCTTAGACATTCCTATGTGGAAGTGGGAATACATATCCATGGATTTTGTGATTGATTTGTTGCGTACCAGGAGAAAGAACGACATCATGTGAGTGATTGTGGATCGGCTAACCACGTATATGCATTTTCTTGCAATCTAGGTGAATCTTCTCATGCATTGATTGGTAGAATTGTATGTGTCAGAGATTATCCGGTTGCACGGTGTTCCTGTGTCTATTGTGTCAGACAGAAACACAAGGTTTACGTCAAAGTTTTAAAGGACTCTGCAGAAAGCTTCTGGCATGGTGCACAATTTTAACACGGCGTTTCATCCTTAGTCAGATGGCCAAATTTAAAGGACTATCCAAACATTGGAGGATATACTCAGAGCATGTGCCTTGAACTTGCACAAGAGCTGCGAGGACCATCTTCCATTGGTAAAATGCACCTACAATAACAACTACTACTCTAGTATTGGGATGACACCATACTAAGCCTTGTATGGTAGGCCACGCCAGTTTGCTAGAGCGAGTAGGTGAACGACAATTCCTTGGTCCAAAGATCATGCAGTTGTATGTAGATAGAGTAGATTTAATCCGTAAGAGATTTGTAGCTACACAGAGTTGGTAGAAAAGCTATACTCACTAGAGGCAGAGACTGTCGAAATTCCTGGTGGAAGATTATGTTTTCTTAAAAGTGTCACCGATCAAAGGTGTGATGAGGTTTGGGAAGCGTGGGAATTTGAACCCTAGATAGATTGGCCCTTACCAGATCACGCAGAGAGTTAGTAAAGTTGCTTATAAGCTTGATTTACCACTAGAGTTGTAATCAATTCGTGACGTCGTCCATGTCTCTATGTTGAGAAAGTGTCTAATGGATGCATCGTAGGTGATTCCACTTCAGTCAGAGCTGCTTCAATAATATTTGTCTTTTGTGGAGGATATTGTTTAGATTATCGATCAGAAGGAATAGGTGTTGTAGAACAAGGTGATTCCACTTGTTCTTGTGCGATAGCAGCATCATGAAGTAAAGGAGGCCATTTGGGAGCACGAGGATGCTATTCTAGCCTAGTATCCTTATCTTTTAGCATACTAGTCATTTCAAGGGAGAAATCTCTTTATAAGGTGGTTAGGATGTAGCGTTTGAAAATTCATTTGCTCTTGTAAATGTTCAGAATTAATGAATGTTAACTGTATGCGGGTGTTACTAGTGTGCGGTCTCATTTTGTAAGTTTTGTGTTGGTATTTTTACTTTTAATTCTTGTTTTGACCAAACCATGGATTCCTACCATAGTTGGTCCCGCGTGTTGGACTCGCAGGTTGGCCTCGTAGATGACTCCCGTAACTTGATGTCACGTGTCTATTTCGTAGTATGCATTTAGTTTATTCAATTTTCCTTGTTTTGGATTGGTGTTGATCGTGGAGTTATTGGAGCTGTGTATTTAAGGAATTGTTGGTCTTGACGCGGAGGAGTCGTTGTAGCTTAAGGAGTAGTTTGGTCGGTACTTGAGGAGTAGATGGCGTGGACTCTCGGTTGTGCATGCACACCAACCACTACGACCCACGGCTATATAAGAGGGAGAGGCGTGTCCGAGACTCCTCATGTTTCCTGCCCTTCTTCTTGAGCTCAATGGGTGCGTCGACCTTGGTAACTCTTTTTTTCCTTATCCTTCTTCATCCTTTCTCCTCCATCTCCCTGAGCCCTACTCTTCTTCTCCTTCCTCTTGTCAACAAAGAGAGAGAGTGAGACAGAGAGGTGATCGAAGCTTTGGTGCGAGGGTGCGAAGATCTCTGGCCATCTTCCAGTGGCTAAGGGAGCTCGTGTGGAGGCCTGGGAAGCTCTGGAACGGTAGTGATCGCTGAAGAAACTTGTTGGATCATTGACGATGAGAAAACCTCTGTGTGTTTCTATCAAGTACATGCCTCACCATTTCTCTTCAATTTGGTTTCCAAATAATGCAAATGTATAGTTTAGTTTGTTTTGGATGCTTAGTAGTGATTTCATGATTTTAGGAGATTTATGGTAGGTTTTATAGTAATTTTTGATGTGGGTGAACAATACACTTGACTACATGTGCTTGCTCCTTTTCGATTTTTGTGTCTTTAGCTTTAGTTCTCAGGATGCTTTGATTTTGTTCCATGTTGTAAAGTACTAAGATACATTTGTTTTATTATTTTTGTGGATTTTGTGGTTGTGCGTTGTGGGAACACCGGAGTTTTTAAGAACGTCGATCATTTTTGGATTCTTGCACTAGTTGTTGTTTGAGCTGTGGGTGCAAGGGACTACTGCGAGTTGGTACCACGGGTAAGCTTCACGTATTACACCCGACAGTGTATCAAAAATTGGTGTACTGTTCTGGTTTTGGTGTTTTAAATCCTGCTAAATCGTGTGTTGGTATTCTGGATATTTTGATAATATGTAAATGGTTTTGAAAATGATTTCCAGAAAATGTGGTAATGTTTTGGAAAGGATTTTTCAAGGTTTTTAGTGGTGGATCATGATATCGAATGATCGTGTTGCTTGGACCAGGGAATGTGACGACATTCTTGAGTAGTCAAGCACGTCGCCTAAGTTGAGGTCAGAGAGTAAGAGACTGTAGGCAAGTGTTCGTCAGATCTTAGAGGTATGATACTTCTAGATTATCGTCCATGAGGTCGAGACTGATGTCCGTGAGTCGAGGTGTCGTCCAAACCTAGAGGTATAACACTCTAGTTACTTCGAGTGCTGAGATTCAGAGTGCCATCTGAACCTGAAGATATGACATTCTGATTGCCCTAGACAACGTAGTGTAGGCGGTAAGAAGGCGTACTTTATAGGTGTATAGCCAGTACAGGTAAAGCACATGCCCTATTTTTGGTGACGTCCTAAGAGACGATGGCTCACTTAGGTGTAGGGTAAGCAGACTTTCCTAGTGTACGATTAGCCTTTAGAAGGTCCTTCAGGTGGAAGGAGCCCATGACAGAGTTATTCCTTGCAAGGTAGCTTGTCTGTAGCAGTGTAGTGTATTTTGATGGCTGCTTGTGGCCAGAGTTGGTTGCTTGCTGTCGAGTAACATAACTCAAGGTATTTTTTTTGATGTGCTCATGTGGTTTAGTGTTTTCTTGCCTACGTGGTATCGTAGTTTTCTGTAGGATTTGGTCAGTGAGGTCCAATTTTGTGGTGTTGGTGTTTTTAAAAGAAAATAAATTGGTTTTGGAAAATATTTTAAATTCGTTTGATTCTAATCAAAGGTTTTATTCCGATTTTGCGTGGTTTTCATGTAGTGTGTGTTGGATGATTTTTTTTGTCACTCACACATGCTTTCTTGTGATTTTAATTGTAGATACAGATGAGTAGTGATGTTTAACATTAGTGTACATGTGGTGAGAGTCACCTAACCATTCATTATAGGTTTCTAGTAATTAGATACTTTAATTAGTTTTTAATTATTCTGTAAATTTAATATTTAATTATGTTAAATTTATTTAAGCTAATAAATCTTAAGTATAGTAACGTAGGTCGTCATAGTAAATGAGGACAAAAAAATAAAAATCAATTTCTAGTTGAAAATTATCAATTTCTAACTTCTAAAAATATAAAAAAACTATTACTTCAAAAGCTATGTGATCGTAAGAAATTTACTATTACTTGAAGTTGTTTGGCCAAAACTTTTAAATTATTAGAACTTTTGTCAAAAAATACATGTCTAAAATTTATTCAAATGAAACCTAAAACAAAATACATTGGTCGTATCCACTATCCAACACATAGAAACACGTCACCACCACATATAATTAATACGTGGAATTGACACTAGAAACTTCTTATTATTACGTTCTCAAAATTCAACATTTCCAAGTAAGTTCTGGAAAACCAATGAAAAGCTACAAATTTCAAGAAAAATAGTAGCTGCCGTTGGTTGAATTTCTAAGCTATTCGGTCCCAACACCCCTGTGAAAAACTGACGTCTGTACTCTGCAGTCATGTCATGACGCCATGCATGTTACACTTGGAAGCCATCATGTCGACATGTACGCTAATTTTTATAAGACATGATGTCGCCATGTATGTAACGTAAATACGTAACGAACCATATAAACACGGTAACAGAGACGTGTAGGCTGTGTTGTTCCACGGGAACATTTTTCCCATACGAAACTGACAGCCATAGCACCGGCATCACCACGCAATGGCAACGCTATTTATCGATTGAAAACGTCCAAACAAACTCTTCCCTTCCCTCCGCCGAATCCAAAAGAAAAAAGAAAAAAGGGGGGGAACAGTAGAGGTTCAGCGAGAGGTGTGGGATGACGACGATGGGGGGAGATGGGGAGATTGAACGCCTCCCCATCGACGTCCTTGCCAGCATCTTCCTCCTCTCCTCCTTCCGGGACTTGGCACGGTACGTTGGCTGTTTGCTGTTTGCTGTTTGTTGTTCATGGACGTCCTCTGGTTCAGTTCTTTCCTTTATTTCTCTTTTGGGTTTTGTAACTTCTGGTTTTGTTGGTTGGCATGTGTTCCGCAGGGCGAGTGGGGTGTGCAGGAAGTGGAGGAAGGGAGTGAGGCAGTCTCTTGCGAGGAAGGAGAGGCTCAGCTTTGCCGGGTGGAAGATGGACGATGACTCCACCTCTCGCCTCGTCCACCATGCCTACAACCTCAGGGAGCTCGACATGTAAGTCCTCAAGTCCCCTGACTACCAATGACACCAGCTGTTGTTAATTTACCCGCTAATGCTTCAGTGATCTTTCAGTTCAAATTGAGCTCGACTTACATCTCCTATGGATTGCAGTTCTCGGAGTTGCTGGGGTTTTCAGATTTCCGATGTTGGATTGTACACGATTTCTTTTGCTAAGTGTATCCATAATCTCACATCTATATCTCTTTGGGGTATGGTTGGCATCACAGATGCTGGAGTCATTCAGCTGGTAAAGCAATTTCGTTGCTAGTTTGTTGCTCTATAATTAATGTGCTTTTCCTATGAATTGATGAATGATTTTTTTTAATCTCGTCATAGAGAAATTGACTGCGATCTGGCTTTACTCATCTAAATTTGTTCATTGCATTATTACTTTTGTTGTCCAGACTCTTACCCAATCTTCGTAGGGAAAAGGAATTCGATCGTAGCTTCACGCTTCAAGCACTGCTATTGCTGATAAGACATTTCACATTAAACTCTTATCTTACTCCATTATTGCTGATATAGTAGATTTGCCTCTATTGCTGGCCCCATTCGACAATTTCACCAGCCAGTGTCGTCAATACCTGGGAGGGAGGGTGTTGCAGATACTGCTTATGTGATCCTTTTTGGGGCAACATGGTCAACCTTGTTATATGATTAATGCAGGATGAATGAGGTTAATTGTAATTATTTCTTTAGGATTTGGATTGGGTCAGAGAGGATGATGAGGGATTATTTAGTGGGACAGGAGGAAGTCAAAAGGATTGTGAAATAGTGTCTTATTGTTTTCTGGAAATACAGTGATGAGACTACCTATTGGATTACTTTAGCTTGTCTAGATATGCTGAATTTTGGAGAAAAGAAAAGGAGAACAAAGACCAAGTAATTTTTTATTACCAAGAGATCAATCTTACAGCTTCTTACAGTCTGAAAGCTCCTGGGCCCTGGCAAAAGAATAAGCTAAAACAGTAATACCTTTTTTTCAGCAATCCATTTCCATCAGAGACTATGATACAGGCATATTTCAAGATTCCTAACATCTTCATATCAGGGGATGATACTAAATTTACATCTTCATATGTGAGACTTTGATAACCCTTTAATAAATTTTGCACTACACTCCATTTTGATTATCCTTGGTTTGTATTCTGCATATATCATGGATGCTTGTCGATACTTCAATCCCTGAGGATACTTTTGGATTACATGGTAGAATAAACCTCAATGAGGTCAATATGTAGAAGTGCTCTTACAAAAAAAATTGATGGATTTGGATTTTGTGCAACTTTTTTTTAAGCAAAAATGTCATTTTAATGTCACTAAGAAGTATTGTGTCATTTGTTTATTCAATGTGTTTCTTTTTTCAATTTCTAGTGCTTTCTTTCTTTTATACTCTTGTTTTGTATAAAATAAAATATTTACTGAAAAAGCATAGATAAATGTACCGAAACACAGGTACACAGCTACTTCTTAGTGTATACTTTTTGTTATGTATGCTAGTTTTACGATGCTCCATGAGCCCCAGACAGAGCACCAAAATAGGGATAAATCTGATGCAAATAAGACATATATGAAAGCTTACAATTTTGTAATAAATTTCTCTAAAATTACTCTGTCAAATTGCACACAGGTACATTAGCATACAAAGCATTCTTGTGCTTCTTATATATTATTCAACACAAATTGTTTACCTTCTCTGTAACAATTATCCTATGCCTGAATGTTAACTCATTTGATTACTATTTTGCTTTCTCATTTTGCAGGTTTCAAGAGCGACTTCTTTGCAACATGTAAATATTGGTGGTACTTTTATTACCGATGAATCTTTATATGCCATTGCAGCTAATTGTAGATCTCTGAAGGTAAGTTCACAAACATATGCAAACATGAATATGTTATCAGAGTATACATTATGGTTGAACCTTGATTGATCATTGCATCCATACATTATGGTTGCAAAGGTACTCTAGAAAACAAGAACGTTTCATTTATTGTTGGTCTGATTTGTCATTTGAAACAAAGGTGGATTGTTCAACGTGTCTGACAAGCAAAACACCACAATGCAAGATCTTATTGCACAAACTAATTTAGACACCAATTGTGTTATCATTATAAACTTGTTCAGCTCTCAGCATAGGTTTTATTGTGCTTTGAGTCTTCTGAGATACAATCCACTAGGTATGTGTATGTTATCTATGAATTTGTAGATATCTCACCTTTTACGCTAATAAAAAAGTAAATCTTCCACGCCAGAAACAACTTATGGTGACATGGAAAGCAAGCAACGTTATTATACACAATATTGTGGAAGAAACCTTTTTAGTTTAATTTGAAGATGGACAGAAAACACTTTTAGAAGGAACTAGTGGATTTGTCATTTGGAGGCAGAATGGAAGAATAACTAGTTCAACCTTATTTTAGCTACTTTCATGATTTCTCCTGCAAGGCCACTAGTTGGTTTATAGCTTCATTACTAGCCTGTATCTGATACGTCTAGAAGGGGAAAAGTCACAAGAAAAACTTTCTAGTTGAATAAAAGAAGAGCATTAATTCCCCCTAAATTTGATGTCCAACTTTCAGTTCTGAATTCTGCAAATCAAGATTGAGATTGGAGTATATAATCCCTTCCCCAATTTTTTATCGGTTTCCCAAATCAAAGATTTTTAATTAAGGTCTTTAAAAAAGGCAAACACAAACATACAACAATATTCCTCCTTGTTATCCTTCTTCATTTTCAGGACTCTCTCTTTATGTATAATATTTGACCATTGCTGCTAAAATATCATGATTGTGAATGGTAGCTGTTTTCTGGGAAACTGAAATCTTCCACCATACCAAATCTAATAAAACTAAATGGAAATTATCAACGTGGTAGATGCAAAGAAGTACATGAAAATCACCATATTTATTAACATGATGAATTTGCAACATGAGTGGACAGGTCGGCATTATGATTACATTTTTAGCAAAGAGTTTGGTATAGGAATGGCCGTGCCTTAACAATTGGAGAACGAGTTCTTCCTGAACTTGCTTTAGCAGTAAAGTTACAGAAGAGTTTATGTCTAAAAGGTCTAGAATTTGTGGTTGAATTGAGCTAAAATGGCACTTTACATAATTCTTATTTTTTTCTATACAATTACACTTCATATTTCTTATAATTTATTTTCTCTATGAGATAATAATTCTGCACATATGGTCAGACTATCACACAAAAAGAATATGTCTTCTACTAAATTTAGTGAACTGCATGCGTATCAAGTCACACAATACTATGAGTCATATTTAATAAATCCAGTGATTATACGTCATTTTTATTATTATTTATTTTTTGTATGAAATATTGTGCACATACGTTAAGCCTATCACTAGAAAGAATAAATTCCTTGTTCTGAAATTAGCAACTGCCTTGCTTTTACACGTTACTATGTTTAGTAAATCTAGTTTATTATCTAAGGATCAAGATGTCCTCACATTAAGGAGATTTTTTTTTTTGAAAATTGTTACATTAAGGAGATGATCCCCTTTAATTGGGTACTGTTGGCACCTTCAAAAAAATCATGGGTAGTGGTGTATTCAATTTGAGAAGAATAATGTAAGCTTATTGCAAAAAAATGCTTAAATAAGTTTGTTTGTTCTACAGAGCATCATTTTATGGAGCTGCCGCCATGTGACAGAGAGCGGACTTATTATGCTTGTAAATAAATGCCAGAAACTTGAATCCATCAATGTCTGGGGAATGAGAGTGCCTGTTGCCTGCTTCGTTAGTATGCTTTCAATCAGCCCCGCTCTTCAGATAAAACCCATATCACTTCATCTAAATAATCAGGGAGTCTGGGCAATTGCATAAGACCGAAATAGCTAATTCATTTATTTGTTGTTGGCGTATTTGTGTTACATGTAAATATGAGCAAACAAAGAACTGTGCCATACCTAGGTGTTGGTTGTGTAACTGTGTTTTTTATTCACATGAAACACATCAATGTGTCAATGCAAACACTAAATCACTTTGCGTGAATAAATTTACAGATGGAAACACTGTTGCCACTATTTCTTGGTACCTTTATGCCGTTCATTATTTTATACCTGCTAAAAATATTTCTACGTTTTCGTTAGAAGTGTCGTATTAGTGCTAGTGTGTAGAAGATTCTTAGATTGTTATACATAGATGCTTGTGGGGACAAAGTTGTTATAACAACCTGTCTTCGTAATAGGTTTGTTATAGTAATCTTTTATAAGTACTCTCTCTTGAGCTATTTGAGAGAGAGAGAGATAATGCACCATTAGCGATTCACGTTACATGATTCTTCCTCCTTTTTTGCCTCTCTTTCTTTTTCTCTCCACCTGCAGGTCTCGTCCTTTTTCTTCCTCTAGCTTTCCTTCTCTCGCGTCAATGGCTTTCTCGACTCTTCTGCATGGCACCACTCTGAGTCCTCTCACCTTTTCATCTCTAGCCCGTGTCTATCACCATATCGGAGTGAAGTTAACGTCTACCAATTACTTGTTGTGGTGGACGTAGTTCTTACCACTCTTACAGAGCCTTGATCTCGTTGGATTGATTGATAGCACTGAGTCGTGTCCTCCACTTCGGTTGCCACCACCTACAACTTACTCTCAAGTTGCCTTGACTCTGCTTGGATTTGCCAGCTCCTCAACCACCATGGTTAGCTCTGGCGAGAAGCTCAATCCGCTGTAGTAGGCTTGGGTTTGCAAGGATTAGATGCTACTTTCTTGGATAATGCAATCTCTATCGGAGGAGGTTCTTCCCTCCATAGTTGAGGTCGTTACCTCTCTCGACGCTTGGCGAATCCTTGAGCAAGCTTTCGGCCGACCTTCTCATACTCAAATTGTTCAACTTTCCATGTAGCTTCACAACCTCAAGCAAGGCGACCTCTCCGTTGCTACATATCTTCGCCATGCTGATGAGCTTCGTAGTGCTGGCCATTCCATGGCTCATGCTAACCTCAATGCCATCATCTTTAATAATCTTTCAGTAGACTTTAGTGATATCGTCGTTGCACTCTCTATCTGTCTCGATCTTGTTGCCTTCCCAGAGCTCACAAGCATTCTGCTAGCTCATGAGATTCGTCTTCAGTCCACGCAGCAGGTCATTAGTGGGCTTCTACTAGGGGTGCAAACGGATATGATATATCCATAAAATATCCGTATCTATATCCATTTATGAGTGGATACAGATATTTATATCCGTCCAAGAGCAGATACAGATATGGATACGGATATGATTTTTTGAATTTGAATGGATACAGATACGAATACGGATATGTCTTTTAAATTTTCAACGGATACGGATATCTGTATATATATATAGACAACTTTTTATATCTTAACATTTAATCATTAGATTAAAAATCTAAACCATTAGATATGTTCAAAACTATTTAAAATGTTTGTATATAAAAAAACAAGTGATTTTGAAATTTCTAAGTATTAAATTTAACATGTACTTGTTATAGCTTATAAAAAATCATTGAATTTGATATGAATAGATATATATGTCATGAGTTTTTAAATGATATAGATTTTAGTGTGTACCTAATCTAGATGATATATATTAAGATCCATGAATTACATTTTAGTTTTGAAACTTATAATTTAGAGATTTAGTTATTCTTGCTTTACAATCATTGAATTTGTACATGAATAGATATATATATATATTAGAATTTTCTAAATGATGTAGATTTTGATATGTATCTAATCCAAATGATGTAGATTTTGATATGTATCTAATCCAAATGATGTAGATTAAGATCCATGAATTACATTTTGATTTTGTCAAATTATTTATCTACTTTATAAGGATTTTACTTTGTCACTTATAAGATTTTTTTATCTTTAATTAACAAAATATGTTGTAAAATATGATAGTTTTGTATTAATCATTAATTAATTATACATTTATAATGGTGGAATATTAAAATTTTCATCTCTTTTTGGAAAAGGTAAGTTTAATCTATCATTACATCTAATTTATTTTTATTTTTGATATATATTATTTTTATTTCATATATACTAAATAACTTAAAATATATAATTATATGAAAATCTTATTAATGATTTGATTAATTATGTAATGTGTATATCGCCATATCTATTTTTATATCTAACTTTATTTGTATCTGATCATCTTTTATCCGTTCCGTATTCGTATCCATTTTTTGAGGATATGGATATGTAATTTTCCTATCTGTATGATATATATCTGTATTCGTATCCGCATTTCAAAAACGGATATGGATATGATAACACCCATATCTGTACCATATTCGATCCGTTTGCACTCCTAACTTCTACTCACTCCGTCTGCTGGTTCTCTCACCGCTCTGGTGCAAGCTCATGCGGCTTTCTGTCCATCTTCTTCCAACAAACGTGGTGGTCCTTGCTTATCTCGACCACAGGGTCATAATAGGCAGACTGACTGTTGGGACCCGTGTCCGATTTGCGGTGTTCATGGTCAAAATCCCTATCACTGTCGATTTCGTCATCGCGATACTGGTGTTAGTGGCACCCCCTCAAGCATCACACCTATGTTCCTTCGCCTCCGCCTCCGATGGTAGTTTGCCCTCAGCCGCATGGTGGCGGATATCCTGTTCCAACCACCCCAATCTCTCGTGCTTCTTCTGGTGATTAATGTGTAGACTCTGGGGCATTGCATCATCTCACTCCAGATTTCTAGTTTCTCTCCCTCTCCAATGAGTATAAGGGCACTAATTAGGTCCCCATGGCAAATGGTAAAACAATGTCAATCTCTCATGTTGGTTCGTCCACTATTCATACACCATGTTGTTCTTTTCTTCTTTCCAAAGTTTTATGTGTTCCACAAGCCATTACTTCCCTTGTATTGGTTCATCAATTTTTTCTTAACAATGACTGCTATTTTGAGATATATCCCTTTTTCCTTCTTGT
This sequence comes from Posidonia australis, assembly GCA_024699735.1. Taxonomy (NCBI): domain Eukaryota; kingdom Viridiplantae; phylum Streptophyta; class Magnoliopsida; order Alismatales; family Posidoniaceae; genus Posidonia; species Posidonia australis. Next base: position 5,809 of record JAMKQA010008766.1, on the reverse strand, counting down.
CAAGGATCAAGCAACACATGCCACACTTCTCAAAGGTGACTATCGCCTTGGTTCCTATCATTTAGTCAATCCTCTCCAAACTTGGCCTCCTCATGCGTTCTCAGCTCGTACATCAGTTGGTCGCTGGCACACAAGGCTTGGTCATCCTTATCTGTCTATTATTCAGCAACTTCGTCTCCCATTGTTATCGAATAAGTTCTCTTTTTGTTCTGTATGTACCTTTGGGAAGCAATCTTGTCTTTCTCTTTCTATTACAAACTCAGTGAGCACAAATCCCTTTAATATTATTCATAGTGATGTGTGGGGGTCTGCACCACATCCATCCATTAATGGTCATTGCTATTTTGTGTTCTTTTTGGATGATTATTCAAAATTTGTATGGTTTTTTTCTATTGCTCAAAATTCGTATGTTTATCATGTCTATATCTAGTTTGAGGCTTATGTTACAAATCATTTTTCTAAGAAAATTTGGAATTTTCAATTTGATGGTGGTGGTGAATTTTGTGCTCTTGACAAACACTTTGCTTAGTGTGGTACTTTTCACCGTTACTCATGTCCACACACACATGAACAAAATGGTGCCGTTGAGTGTAAAATTTGACATATTGTTGACATGAGTTTCACACTTCATGCTCATTCTTTAGTTTCCTTTAACTATTAGCATTTTGTGGTTGAAACCGTGGTCTAGTTAATTAATCGTCTTCCCACATCTTCCTTGGGTACATCTTCTTCTTATGAAGTTTTGTTCCATCAATATCTAAACTACCATTTTTTGAAAGTTTTTGTCTATGATGTTTATCCTCTTCTTCGTCTCTATAACACTCATAAGTTTTCCTATCGAACAATATGGTTATCGTTGTGTTAATATTAAAACTGAGAGGATATATATTGCTTGCGATGCCACGTTTGATGAGACTCATTTTCCTTTTCATCACCCACTCCCTTCTTGGCTTCTCTCATTTTTCTATTGATATTTCTTCATATCTCTATAGCAACATGCAACGTCCACCACATGTCACATCACCACCCCTCCTCCATGCGACGCCCACTCCTCCATGCACGTTGCCTACTGTCTCCTCTAGTGCCTCATCACCACATTGCAGATGCCACTCACCTCGACCACATGCTAGGCCTTCTCTCGTCGTCCATCCCATGGACCTCTGTTGTCAACCTCTGGTTGATTATCGATCACTTGCTGGGACACGTAGGCACTCTCCACACTCTCCATCACATGCTCTCCTCGCCTCTATTTCTTCATCCAAGCCTTAGAGTTTCAAAGACACTGTTGCTTCACCAGACTGGATCGTGGCTATGCAGTCGGAGATTGCGGCTCTTTGCCACAACAACACATGGGTTCTTATTCCACGACTGCCGTATATGAACGTTCTTGGGAACAAATGGATTTACCACCGCAAATATAACTCTGTGGCTCTCTTGCTTGCTATAAAGCATGCCTAGTCGCCAAAGGGTACAATCAACAAGCCGACATCGACTACTTCGATACATTCAGTCCGATGGTTAAGCCAACTACCATCCGTTTGGTCTTGGCCATTGCTCAATCTCGGCACTGGTTTGTTCGGCAACTCGATGTGTCCAATGCTTTTCTTCATGGGGTCCAAATTTGTATTCATGTTGCAGTCGATTGGGTTTCTTAATCCACAGTTTCCTCGTCACGTCTGCAAGTTCCAGGAAGCCCATTATGGGCTTAAGCAGTCATCGCGAGCATGGTTCTACAAATTTTCATCTTGTCTGTTGTCCTATGGTTTCTCGACTTCTGCTACAGATACCTCCCTCTTTATCTTCTGCCATGATAAAGTGTTTCTCTATCTTCTTATCTACGTGGTGGACATCTTACTTACAGGAAACGATGAGTGGGCTTGTCCAGCTTCTTCTCTTCTATCTGAATCGACACTTTGCTCTTAAGGATCTTGGTAGGCTTCATCATTTCTTGGGCATTGAGATCGTGCTCATTGCTCAAGGTATCTTGCTTTCTCAACAGCAATATATCTTGGATTTGCTAGCCAAGAGCAACATTCTGGATTACAAACCTATGTTGATGCTCATGTCATCATCTTCTAAGCTCACCAAAGAGGGTCTCCCCTTCTCTGATGTATCTCTCTATCGCCGTGTTGTTGGCTCCTTGTGGTAACTCACCATCACGCGATCGGATCTCTCATATTCAGTTAACAAGGTCTGTCAGAATATGAGCACACCGACGACTGCCCACTGGTCTGCGGTTAAGCGCATCCTCAGTTACTTGAAGCAAACGTACATTTATGGTCTGCATATTCGTCACTCCTCCATCACGAGCATCAACATCTTCTTCAATGCTGACTAGGCCAACTGTAGTGATGATTGACGTTCTTCTGGAGGGTACGCAATTTTCTTTGGTGATAACCTTTTGTGCTGGGCATCTTGGAAGCAATAGACAGTCATGTGCTCCTCTACAGAGGTCGAGTATCGTGCTCTTGCTGTTGCCATCGTCGAAGCTCAATGGCTTCAGTCCCTTTTACGAGAACTCCACGTTTAGCCCTCTGCTCCACCAAACCTCTGGTGTGACAACCTTGTGGCTATGTTCCTCTCCACCAATCCCATTTTCCATGTCCGAACCAAGCATGTCGAAATGGATCATCATTGTGTACGGGAGCTTGTCGGAAGCAACCGGCTTGCCATCCGGCACCTTCCGTGATTCCGTCGGCGGTGCAAGTTGCAGATATCTTCACCAAATCATTGGCTGAGTCTTCTTTTCTTAAGCATCGTGTCAAGCTATCAGTGGTTTTTCGACCCCCATAGCTAGAGGGGGCATATTAATGCAAGTGTGTAGAAGATTCTTGGGTTGTTAGACGTAGATACTTGTGGGGACAAGGTTGTTATAACAACTTATCCTTGTAATAGGTTTGTTATAGTAATCCTATATAAGTACTCTCTCTTGAGCTATCTGAGAGAGAGAGAGATAATGCACCATTGACATGTTGGATACCCACTTTAAAGGGTGAGAGTACCTGCTTTGGGAAATGTAGGTGCCAAAATCCAGAAGATCACCTTTCGACAATACCAAGATGGAGTTCTTGGGCTCCCTAGTCTGTATCATGAAGATGGTGAGCCCCCAAACTGATTCGCGAATTTGATTACAATGGAAGTCCAATAATGGATAAACGTGCATTCTCAAATATTTGAAGGCTTACTGGGAGTTGATTACTAGCTGGACTTTGCAGGTTCTTGTGCTATTTTAGATGCTTGCATGCTAATGCTTTATTCCATTGGGTAAGGTTCTTTTCTGTGACAGCAGGAAAATCATAGATAAACATAGGATATGGGACCACAGTGCGATCAAGGTTTTGCATACATGAGAGTTGAGATGGAGTTAATGTCTCATTACCCATAGTCTTCTGGGGAGACCGACTCTTCTCCACACCTCTTTGCAATTTGCAATTAAGGGTGCATTTGGTACCACTGGTAGTTGTCTGTTTAGAAATCAGGAGTCTTAAGTTCTACCAAGAGAAAGACAAATCCCACTTCTCGTAGAAGCACAAGACATACAGTAAATGCATGCATTCTTAGTGCCTACAGGTTCTCCAGAAAACTTCACAAGACAAAGGCGTTTAGAACAGTTGCTTCACAAGACAAGGACGTTTAGAACAGTTAAATTCTGCTATAGAATTGTTTTTGAGAAAAATGTGAAGGCCAGAAGTTTTCCAGAAGTGACACCAAACGCACGGTAAGTCTCTACACCAATTTAGCAAACTAACCATGTTAAAATAAAATTCCTCTATGAGGATGAGAATCTATTGAAGATTCTCAAATTTCCTTTCTTTTAAAATTTCCCATAACAAACATAGATTAAGGCGTAGCAAGCAACAAGATCAATATTAAATTTGTTGAAACTCGTCACTGACCTTGACCCGAAACCTATTTGACTAGGCCTAAAAATACCTGATCATAACTTCCAGCCTACTTCAACCAAAATCCTTCACCATCAAGAAAATGTAAGTTATAACGTACTCAAGTATAAAATCATGGTTATGTGGTCTCTCTTCATGCACCACTTTTGCTAAATCATGTAGGGATTATACACATTAGAGAACTCGTCACCTTCTTCCCACTTAAATTAGACAATAGACGCTCCTTGTCAAGATCAAAACCAAAATCACGAGGGTATATGGGCATTCTCGTCTCCCTTCACTTTTAATTGGTTGACTGGCTACTTTAGTACCGCTTCTCACGTTGGGATCCAAGGCCCACCCTATCTGATCAACAACATGTGATTGTAACTTATGATTTATTACAATCAGAATCTTATTCCAACTTGAGAGGTAGAATAAAGTTATTGTATGAAGTTATTTTGATATATGCAAGTCTAAGGTATATTTATTCTTGTGTATGAAAATTATACATATTCAATATGATCTATATATGTTTCAAATTAGATATATTTTGATAATTAAGTTAATTAATATTAATCTACATATTTTTTACTTATTCTAGTGCTTATTCCATCATTTATTATACTTTTCAACTAAATCAGAATTTTTCTTTATACATACTTATTCATCTTTAAAAAAAAATCACTTCCAAATAGAACAATAATACTATAAAAATACTAAAATCGTTTTCCATTTATTTCTACTTTTCTTGTTCTGCATATAAAGGAGAGCTTCAGTTGTATGGTACTGTAGTATGCATCAACATAGCTCCTACTCACCATTTTTTACTAAATGATGTGAAACTACACATATCAATAGGGTCACTATATTCTCTCCATTGCGTAATTCAAGAATAACATTAATGGGATTGAAATTATGATTATGAACATTGACAAATAAATTTCTAAATATTTGAATAAGGGCAAATAATAAAAATATTTTTTGCAAATATATTCTTGTAAACACCTATTGTACAAAAATACCTTCCTAAAACATCTATAAGTCTCTGTACCTAAACATGGAAATCGGGCCGGGCCGACTCTAGGCCGCTCAGCCTAGCCCGGGCCCGGTCCAACACGGGTCCGAAAAAAAAAAACGTGGGCCAGACCGAGCCAAGCCCGTCGTGGGCCGTGGGCCGTGCCAGGCCTAATGGTCAGGCCCGCCATGGCCTGTTAAGTAGGCCCATTTTGGCCAGCAAAAACACCCTAGACTGGGCCGAGCCGGCTTGCTAACAGTAAAAAAAAAATAAAAATATAATAGGGCCAGGCTACCTGGTCCGGCCCGTTTGAAAAAAATAAAAATAAATAACAGGGCCGACTGAGCCCGGCCTAAAAAATAAAAAAAAGAAGCAACCGTCCTTTGGATCGTTGCAATGGCAACGGTTGGAAATATCAGCAACGACCATTTTTCTTGAATTTTTTTTTAAAATTTAAAAAATCACTATTTTTATTCTATAAATACCCCCCACTCCATTTAATTTTCTTAACAACTCAATCTTCTCTTCTCTTCTCCACTACAACTTTCTCTACTACAAATTTCTCCCAATTTTCAAGTGAAGATTTCGTTGTTTGGCTTTGGATTCCGCTCGGTCTTCTACTCTTCAGACTCCAGTCTCCACGCGACACTAGCTGTGCCAGCAACATCAAAATTTTTCTATTTCTAGTCCCTCCAAATTCTTTACTTCTAATCCCTCCATTTTTGGGTTTTGGTTTTTGTGGGTTAAGCGTTTTATTATTTTATATTCATTTTTTATATTAAAATGGAAAATATTGGTAATGTTGGTAGCTATGACTATATCCCTAGTATGGAGTCAGATCAGCCTCAATCTACCCCAACACATACTACACAGTCCGTAGCCACTAAAAAACCTAGGAAACAAAGTTCTT